>BGPR01000079.1:1706602-1811839 GCA_013235015.1 Araneus ventricosus
GATAGGTGACGTATACTGTCGGTATACAAAGTGGTGTAGGAGGGAGAGTGGCGCGATTTATAATATGATTCTTTCCCCCTCCTCATACATCATCAGTGATTTAGTTTGTGCAAAGGCGTTGGTTGCATGGTATTTCTCCGCTCTTTCATCGCATTTTACTTAAAAAGTGACATAAACGCATTAACGTTTTATCAGCATGGTCATGGTTATGAGCGGGAGTAGGTGGCGCCGATTTATAATATGATTCTTTCCACCCCCTCATCATCAGTGATTTAGTTTGTGAAAGGCGTTGGTTGCGCATGGTATTTCTCCGCTCTTTCATCGCATTTTACTTAAAAAAGTGACCATAAACGCATTAACGTTTTATCAGCATGGTCGTGGTTGGCGAGGTAAGTGGCGCCATTTATAATATGATTCTTTCACCCCATCATCATCAGTGATTTGTTTGTGCAAGGCGTTGGTTGCATGGTATTTCCGCTCTTTCATCGCATTTTGCAAAAGTGACATACGTAACGTTTTATCAGCATGGTCAGTGGTGTAGCGAGAGTAAGTGGCGCCGATTTATATATGATCTTTCACCCCCATCATCATCAGTGATTTGAGTTTGTGCAAAAAGGCGTTGGTTGCATGGTATTTCTCCGCTCTTTCATCGCATTTTTACTTAAAAGTGCATAACGCATTAACGTTTTATCAGCATGGTCAGTGTGTGTAGCGAGGTAAGTGGCGCCGATTTATAATATGATTCTTTCACCCCCCCATCATCATCAGTGATTTTAGTTTTAGCCAAAAGGCGTTGGTTGTAGCTATTTCTCCGCTCTTTCATCGCATTTTACTTTAAAAAAGAAGTATACTTGCATTAACGTTTTACCAGCATGTGTCAGTGGTGTAATTGTGCGAGGATGTAAGTGAAGCGCGATTTATAATATAGATTTCTTTCACCTCTTCCCATCATCTCAGTGGCTTAACAAACAAATAGATACTAAAAAAAAATTATTGATATTATTTTTATTTACCCTCATTTTTTTCTTTAAAAGTGCATAAACATAATGTCTTGCATTTTGCGTGGCTTCGGCTGTCGCCGGGGCGTCTCTGCCGTTGTTTACGGTCGTTGCATGCTGGTAAAATTAGGCATGTCCGTCAATGCAAGGGGAAGATGAGTTAGTATTGTTCTTGTTTGGCACCGTCGCAGCAAATGCTTTCGGGAAGAATTGCGTATGTCGCTGCTGCGTGGTGCCTGTTGAAAAAGATGAAAGAAAAGATTTTAAACAACGAATACATTAATTCATTTTTCCTTTTGTGATGATTTATTGGACATCTATTACGCGATGCTGACCGAGGTATTCTTCAGGCGTATTGAGAAGATCACGTCGATCAAATATTGCGTTGTCGCACCAAGGGAGTAAAATATGCCACGCCGCCAGCACTATTTAAACTGTTAACCGCTGTCGCGACTCAATGAAAGTCTGTACAAATCAGGCGCCACTACTCATACCCGATATGCTATTCATGACCAATGCGTTTATGTCGCACGAAATAAAATGCGATAACGACCGTAAACTCCAACGCCGCTATAAAATGATATAAATCGGGCATCACTTACTCGCTACACCATGACAACGCTGTCAAACAGACCAATACGTTTATGTACAAAAATGAAATGCGATGGCGGCGAATGCAACCAGCGCCTTTGCACAAACTAAATCACTGATGGTGGCGAATCGCCGTATAAATCGGGAATACCTCTCATACACTGTGTCTGATAAACGACCAGCCGTTTATCTTTTTTTAAGTAAAATGCGGCGAGCCGTAAACCAACGCTGCTGAAACTAAATCGCGATGATGATAAGGGGAGGCCAGAAAAGTCATATTATAAATCGAGGCCACTGCCTCTCGCCTGCTGACCATCGTAAAACGTTAATGCGTTTATATCGCACCAAAGTGAAACCGATGAAAACGGGCTGCATGCGACCGACTTGCGCAAACTAAGTCGCTGACGAGCGAAATCATATTATAAATGGCATACCATTACACCACACTGACCGTATGACGACCAATGCGTTATGTCGCAAGTAAAAATCAGAATGAAAAAACGGAAATACGGCCAGCGCCACTGCAAACTAAATCGCTGATGATGACCAGAAGAACCGAAAAGAATCGCCGATACTCAAATCCGGGCGCCCATCACCGCCTCGCTAACGCTACACTTTTTTGTGGCTGCCGACATTAATACCGTCTTCATTCATTTAACCAATTTTCGGCCGTGAACGAATGATGAGGACGACAGAGGCCGACGCTCGGAAAAGCAACGAGTATCAATAGGACTATTAAACATTGCGTGAAAAATGGCTGGGCAGTAAGCGTGTGAATATTTGATCGATTTGTTGTTTTCGAGAATAACTCTCTCAATATTGCCTTCTTTCCATAAAGGCTAATATTATGTATTTTCGGTACTGATCTTTCATGAAGTTTCGAAAAAATATTGGCCAGTGTCTTCCGATGAAAATTGTATAAGTTCAATGTTCATGTGTTTTAGAGCCCGGTTTCGAGCTGGCAAACAAGCTTGCATTTTCACAATTTTACTTCGCTTATTATGTTTTGCTAAACAATATGATGGTGACCCTGTAAAATTTTCAGGTATTATCCAGGTAAATAAGGAAATTATCAAAAAAATCCTTTCGGCGCAACGAAAACAGGCCTGCGTTAATGTTACAAAGGTATGTTACATATTGATAATACAAGCGCAGCAATAACTTTATTGACTCGCATTGCAACCCCATGATTCTTTCATGTCGTCATTTTTTTTAACTGTCAATTTTTATCGTCCGTGCATTCAAGGCATGACAGACTATCGTCAGTACGACCGGTCGATGCAACATAATCGTCGGCAGGCAGGAATCATAAGAAATAAAACTTAATCTCACGGCGCCGATATCTCTGGTATAACGATCAAGCCAGCCTGTCGGCAGTAACAAGCGACTCTTGGCACCGATAATTTGAAATTATTTATTTAATCTGGTTACAATGCCAAATTGAACATTCACTTTTGTCGCCAATAGTGGAGTCGCATCGAACGTAAGGAATCGCCATCTGCTAAAAGATGAACAATTGAAGAACTCCTGGACACAGATGACGAATCACTTCAGAACCCTAATATGAGGCAAATTTTGTTCAGTACATTTGTAACGCGATGAACCTGGCGTGGCTTTTAAGCGTTGAGTGCTGATGACCTTTAGACCGACGACAAGAACCAATATTTGGGCATTTAATGCATGAGCAGACATCGGGCGGGCAGGGGTGAGGTCTTTTTCAGCAAACGAAAGATTTCACGAGCAGACTTTTATTTTACTGATATATTGCTCGACGACGGCATACTCGGACATTTCGGCGAACAGACATTTGTCTTTAGACACTATCAAATTTAAGTAGGCTATTCAGGCTATATATCGAACAAACTCATTAAATTCTTTAAAACCAATTATTCTTTGTTGAAGATGAAAGTTAGGTACCGACTTTAACGAAATAAAAAACTGTGGTAATAACCTCTTGCGTGAATCACTGTCTTTACTCGATTATCTAATCTCGTTTGGAAATGAAGATTAAACTGGGCTCTCATATCATTGCTCGAGCTATGGACTGGTTTCCAGATGGTGCGCCATTTTAAGCACGAGGAGGGGAAAGATTAAGCATCAAACGCCGACTCGCGAGGATGCGGCGAAGAACAAGCGGTGATTTGGGTGAGGGGCATACTAGATCATCAACTGTTTTCGCCGATTTTATCTTTAATCAGGCGCGAAAGTGGTACGCGAGCACCGTTGACATCTTGCGGCGGATCAAAGAAATGATAGAGAATCGGCAGGAAGATCACTAAAGAAGAACAGAACAGGTGGACTGTGGTGAAAATAAGGATTGGCAAAACGTTCATTTTTCGCGCTAAATTAAACGTTGATTGGTGGTTTAATTTTAATTTCGAGCAATCTTCAGACAAAATTTGGCTGCTGACTTTGTCCCAGTGACTGAAGTGACGCCTATATGGCTGAAGAAATGGATATTTTTAAGAATATTGCAAATCTTTGTATTTTAACGACTTTTCGAAAGAGAATTTTGCTCTCATTACTGTCTTTATGCAGCAAAGTAATTTTGCATTGAAAATATTGAAGCATAAACATTTCATCGAACAAAACAAAACTATATCAACGATTATAATCAACAAGGAATTTAACAAAGATATTAAAACTATAAAATTAGTGAACAAATTAATTATATGACCCGTATAAAAAAAAGTGGTGATAGGTTGATGAACTCACAACTTCACAAGTATTCTTTGCTGGTAAAACTTTCAATATAAAAGTGGTTCATTATGTTCAAATAATTTTTTTCTTTTATCTCAATCTTAGCTGGCTATGAAATGATGAGCAGAGAGGGAGGGGAGTGATGAGAATAAACTTTTCGACTCATAACTTATGTTAATTCTGGCAGTTTCAAAACTTTTGAGTAAAGTTGTTCGTTACATCATAAGGCGTCAGTAACACAATTGGTTTTTTTATCTTTTAATCGTGGCGGCTATCGAGAATGACTGGTTGAGGAGAGACCCAGTAAACGCAACTCATGAACTCTAAGAAGGTGCTTTGTCGTCCTCATCATCTGCCCACGGCTGAAAATTAAGCAAATGGAGTAGGTGACGTATACTGTCGGTATACAAAAGTGGTGTAGAGAGGGAGAGTGGCGCCCGATTTATAATATGATTCTTTCACCCTCCTCCCCCCAACATCATCAGTGATTTAGTTTGTGTAAAAGGCGTTGGTTGCATGGTATTTCTCCGCTCTTTCATCGCATTTTACTTTAAAAAGTGACATAAACGCATTAACGTTTTATCAGCATGGTCAGTGGTGTAGCGAGAGTAAGTGGCGCCGATTTATAATATGATTCTTTCACCCCCCCCCATCATCATCAGTGATTTAGTTTGTGTAAAAGGCGTTGGTTGCATGGTATTTCTCCGCTCTTTCATCGCATTTTACTTAAAAAAATCATCGCATTTAACGTTTTATCAGCATGGACAGTGGTGTAGCGAGAGTAAGTGGCGCCCAATTTATAATATGATTTTCTTACTTTCTTGTGTCGCCATCTGCGGCTTAACATGCTTAAATAGTGCTAAGGGTGTGGTATTATTTTTAACTACCCTCATCATATTTTTCTTTTAAAAAGTGCATAAACGGAATAATATTTTGACTACATGGCGCCCCCTAAACTGTCTCCCGGGGCATCTCTACGCCCGTTGTTCCCGGTCGTTACGCCACTGGTAAACAATTAAACATGTCCAAATCAATACAAAAAGGAAAACGAGTTAATGTATTCTTGTTGCTTTAAAATGTCATCTTTTCAACAGGAAAAATCACGTATATCACTATACATTCAGTAAACAATATATGCTGCACACACAGGGTGTCCCAAGAAAGTGGAATAAGCATTTATTTCTTTAAATATTGAACTTGGACATTTACTTCCAATTACAAAGTTTCATCGAATAAGGTGGGAATTTGTGTGCTTGGACTTCTGTGGAACTTGAAAATAAAAAGTTAAGAAAATTAAATTTTTATACGTTCCCCATAGAGCAAAAGTGTCAATGAGTAAAATATTTCTCTTACACTCATCTATGTGTAAACTAAGTTTCATGATTCCATCTTTAAATATTTAAAAGGTATATTTATATTTAAATTTAAAGGGGCTGCTCACAAATTTATATGGAAATGTTTATTGCAGAAATGCAAAATTATTCAACGTAGAAAAACTGTGAAATGTAAATATTTGTCTAGTAATACATCATCCAATCATGATGAATTGAAAAAATATTGACAATGACGCATGATGTTATTCAGTTTCAATGGCAGATAGTTGCAAATATCGAATTTATAAAGAATGGAAAGACAACCTGAGAAAATTAAATTTTAAGACATAACAGGAAAATAGCCTAATATCGAACAAGAATATTAAATTATTTGCTCTCAGTGTTGTGCGTATTATTAAGTTTTGCCTAAAGGCAGTGGAGACACGTCCTTCAGGATTGCAGAATTCTCTAAAATTGTTTTTAAAATTCGTATTTTCCTTTTTATTTTTATTTGCTTACTTCTCCACTTTGAGAGTTCGATTATTAACCCCAAAAGATAAAAACAAAAAAATGAAGACTTAAAATTAACGAAGAAGTAAGACAGACATAGGATGGGGCTGCACACTAAATGGATTTGGAAAGCACCATAATTCGCCCATTGCGTACAACTAAGTGATGGCGAAGGCGAATAGCTATCCTTTCTGGTTTTGAACTTAGCCAGAACTGGATTTTCGGATGTTCTTGTTTGGTTCTAGGACAACTAATGTTATTTTTTCCCCTTTCAATCTCGCCCAAGGTTCGCCTTGGCATTCTTGATGTGTTTTCCCTCGATTTCTCTTTCTTTGGCTGTTTATAGGTTTCGATTCACTTTTATGTTGCCTCAACGGGAACTTGGCTGGTTACTATTTTTGGTTAATCATTTTTTGCTGTTAAAAATTACTCACTGAAAAAGAGGACTGCAATTTTCTAAAACAATTCAGATAATTACAACTACATGTATGGACTATTTGAGGGTAAATCTATTTTTGAATAATTGTATTTCAATTATATACTAGTAATATTTTTATAACACTGCTTGTTTCTGAGCAGATGATCCATCACTGCTGATATATCACGCGGATATTTTTTGAAAGTTCAAAGGATGAACTATTTTTGTAAATATTTCAATTAATTTATTATTTGATTATTTTTTAGATTTAACAAGAGTTAACAAAACATTTTTATTTCCCGATTCCGTGCTTTTAACAACTTACTTAAATATGTATATTATCCCTAAAATGTACATCGAAAGGCTGGATCAAACATCAGTGAGAGGTATGGAAAATTGGTCTAAATCAATAAATTTGTTTTTTTATATCTCTGTAAATTTTGCAGATAGAAGCGTGCAACTTTGTATATGAATAGATGAATCTGAAGGAAACATTTTACTAATTGACATTTTTGAACTATGGGGGCGTATTAAAATTTAATTTTTATAACTTTTTATTATCAATCCCCTTAGAAGTCGAAGTATTTTCATATAAGTTCTTACCTTATTTGATGAAACTTTGTAATTGGAAGTATATATCTAGGATCGGTATTTAAGGAAATAAACTCTTGTTTCACTTTTTTGGGACACCCTGTATATTAATGTGCGTAATTTTTTTGTCTCTTACAGAGATAGCATTTTAAAACAACAATAGCACATTAACGCATTTTTCTTTTGACTTGATCAGCGATATAACCGACGATATATTAATGATTTAAACATCATCAATTCCATCAGTTTTTTCCTAAGATTCCAAAAATAATTGAAAGATGCAAAAAAACTCGTATTCAGACTTTGCCGGATAAAAAGTTTGTTAACTTTTAAGATGGTGAAAAAATCCTTTTTCTTTGGATAATAGTCTTTGAAGTATCACCGAAAAACGTCAAAATTACAAAATGGGAAAACAGTAAAGGTAAAAAGTAGTTTTGGATATTTTCGTATACTTTCATTTATGCTGCCTGTCGGTAATATTTGATTGCTTATCACCAATATAAAATTAATTTTAACACCAAGATAAAATTAATTTTAACGAATGTTAAATAGATGATATCCTTGTTTGGAAGAACAAAACAAAGATCTGAGAAGAAAGCTCCCGATTTTTTATTTTTTTGCCTAAGTCATGATTTCCGGCAGCTGTTCAATACGAGGAAAATCCTAAAGCAGATATTGCTACAATGCGCCATTTCTCAATCGCGCATTGCTCATCTTTTCTCCAATGAAGCGGAATGGATCCTCCACACAGCGGAAAAAAAGAAAGAAAATTATAAAAACCTATGCACTCTGGTCATGCCTGAATCGCTTAAATCAAGAATTAATTTTATCGAAAGAAATGCAAATCATTTATACTTAATGATAGAATATATTATGTTATCCTCCAGAACAATATAATATTATTCTGAAAAATTCTGATTCAGATATATCGAATATTCTGAAGTAAATGAGAAATTTTACTTTTGTGGCATCATAAAATTCACAATAAACTGAAGCATGCAAATTTACGTAACTTTACAATTTAATGACTTTGGTAGAGTAAACCATCAGAAATAATTTACGTATCTTTGGATTTGTGGTTTCTACCCCTTTCAGTGACATATAGCATTAATAAATATCTATTTTAGTTTCAGATACAAATGAGAATAATCAAAAGAAAGGAAAAACTAGACTAATATTGAGCTCTTGAATATTTTCATACCCAATTGTCTTATCTAAGTTAGTCTAATCTTTTTTAATATTGGACCCTAACTCTTTTAAACACACTAAATTTGTTCCGATATCTTCAAAATTGGAAAATTTTATTGACGAAACGCGAATACAGAAAAAAAAGACATGTGTCATACGACCCTGCGTCAGCATTTACCACATCCACGTATAGAAGGAATACTACTTCACGACGAAACGGGAACGTTCACCTTTTGATTTCCTCGTGTATTTCAACAATATAGTGTGTTTTATGCTGAGTTTTGTCGTTTAGTGAACAGAATAGAATATGCATTTCGGAACAGCAGGAATTCGGGTAAAACCGGGTAGCTAAAGTTCGAAGGCCTGTGGAGCTAAAATATTCGACCTAGAGCTTGTCAAATTTTAATAATATTGTGTTGTATATCGGAGTTCTATATATCTTTCCAGAAAAGTCCAGTTTCATTAATTTTTTATCAATGATTTTTTTATGAAAAAGTCAAACTACCCGGTTTTACACTACTAGTGGAGTAAAACCTGGTACAGATGTTAACTTTATGGGGAATTAGGAAAACTCGATTTTCAGTGGAAAAGTTGCAATCATTTTTACCTTATATGCCAATTTAAGAATATTAGTTACAAAATTCAGATGCAAAATAGTTGCTTTCTTCCTCCGCGCCAGTGTAGCTTTCGTGGGCACCGCTAAGACAGTTTTTGCATTGGAATAACCTTTCTTATTTATTTAAATTAGAAAACACATCATTAAAATGTAAACAATCCACGTAACACATGTGTTTTTATCGTCTTAATCGGAGGAATCATCAATACTGACTGTCCCGGTCTTACGCCACTTAAAGTCCCCGGTTTTATCCCGAGTGCAGAGGTTATGGAAAACGCAATAGAACAGAGCAATTATTGGTGTAAATCCTTATTGTTTGATAGGGTATAAATACTTAGTAAACGTATAATAAGCTGGACTAAATAGAGTTTTTATAAGTGTAATGATTTTTAAGTGGGGATAGTTTAAAATAAAACGAACATTAGAGCGTTGACGTCTTGAAACAAATAAACCTTAATAGAATCAATGAATTCAACAACTACAACACGTCGCTATGTCTGTTCCTTTTTGTTGACTAGTAGAGTGTAATTCAGTATCTGTCCGCTAGATAGGAAAAATAATAGCGCCAGAATCAAGGGCATCCGATTTTACCCCACTCTCCCCAATACTTTTCATTTGCCTGATTAGGTCCAAGTCCACAATTTTGATGTGAAAGGCACATGCTAAATTTCATTCGTCAAGATCGGTGAAGTTTTGAGTTATCGTGTTCACTTACGCATGAGTGGACAGAAGACATAGACTTATCGTAGAATTTGATCCAAAATTCGACAAAGACCTACATTTTTGGTGTAGAGACCACATTTCAGAAGCCATTCATCTATCTAGTTGCGTTTTGGAGTTATCAGGTCCTCATACACGAGAACACAGACAGACAGTCATTTCCTAGACGTGATCCAAAATGCAATATTGGTCTTCAGATTTGGTGTCATTTTGTATACTAAATTTCATTCATCTACTGTCTGTCCGCCACGAGAACTGTTGCCGCCAAATTGTCTAGTTTACGGCGGTCGCTATAGCAACTGGTTATGCTAGGAAAGATCCATTTCGAATAGGAGGAATCCAACGGAAGTCGGAGTTTTTTTAATTCTTGGTGCCAGTTTGCAGCGGAACACATTTGAATGAACTTCTACCTTCTAGAAATGGATTCTTCCTACGATAACCTGTTTCTATAGCGACCGCCGTAAACTAGACAATTTGGAGGTGACAGTTCTCATGGCGGACAGACCTTTTTAACGCACACGGATAGACGGAATTTTTAAAGATGATTTTTTACTTTCTTGTATATGAAGTATACAAAGAGAAAGTATTGTAAATCGTCGAAAAATTCGAATTCGAGATTTTGATGAATCTCCACGTTTGAGACCTCCCCGAGTCTGAAAAACACAATTTTGGAATTATGTCTGTATGCCTGTCTGTGAACACGATAACTCGAAAACTATTTAAGCTTGAGGTATGAAATTTGGTTTGTGATCTTGACACCTAATTTGTAGGTTTCTTTCAAATTTTGGACAAAATCCGTACAAGGAAAGTCAGTCTGTCTGTCTGTCCGCGTTCATGTGAACATGGTAACTCAGAAACGTAAACAGCTAGATGGATAAAATTTGTTACACAGTTTTATCATCAGAAATATAGGTCCGCATCAAAATTTGGACCAAATCCTTCGAGAGGTTGTCTGTCTCTCTGTATATTCGCATACTTGTGTACACGATAACTCATTAACACAAAGACTTAGATAAATGAAATTTGGTGTGTGATCTTCTAACCTTAATTGTAGACTCGTGACCAGTTTTGGTTTCAATCGATTAAAAAGGCGTTCAAATTGTATATTCCGTTTTCTTTATTTTACTATGACGCAAAAATATGCGCCATGCCATCGGCGCACGGCCTTCGTAAACTTGGCGCTATTTTACTGATTTGGCGAATTTTATCTCGCTTGCATTCTTAACCCTTTCGTATTCTAGTGTTCTGCGAAGACAATATCAATAATATTCGTGGATTCTGCAATTTTTAGGCGGGGGAGGGGGGGGGGTCGATTAGGACACCTTTGTTAGAAATATAAGAGAAAGTTTAGGGGAGACCACTCCCGCTGTTTTTTTCACTTATTTGCGGAGGTTTAAAACTATGGATTATCGAAATCTAGGGTCGAGTTTTTATAACGATTATAGCACTTTCTCTGCGTTATAATTCATATATGAGAATGTAAAAGGCCGAGATCATTTTTAAAATTTACAATTTTAACTTCGATACTCCTAGTTATAGATGCTATGGTGTGCATTTTTCGCTAATATTACTATTAATACTTTTATTTTTCACAATGTCGTGCTGTCTATAGACAGCTATAGCAGGTGTGCCGTATGAGAAAAATCACGAAAAGTCATTTCTAAAAATTACCATTTCCTAATATCACCTCAACATTTATACATTGCTTTTCCGTTCCCTTACGAATAAAAACGGCACCCATCCAAATTGGTATGATAACCTAGTGTTATACGAACCGGGGGTGCAGGGTGTAAAAACTTAATACAGTAATGCACCGTTTATACGGCTTTCAACGGACTGACCTAGAAGGACGTATAAAAGAAAAGACGCACAATCGAAATCTTAATAAACAACTTTGTTTTTTACAAATTTAAGATTACTACTGTAAATTTATTTAAAAGTATTAAAGATAGAAATAGTACATTACTACATAGTATGGAAAACAATAATTAAATTTTAAAATTAAACTTTTGTCATAAAAGCGAGAAACATCATACTTTTATTGCATATATTGATTACTAATGATACATTTCTTATACGATTTATGTGCAAGCAAACAGGCGTTTAATTAAAAAATCTGCAATCGTTGTCTGACGTGCTGATTGTCTGCGAGTATTATGTACAGTATTATGAATCCTATTAAGATCATTGACTGCTTTTTCCACTGGTATTTTGACAAAAGAAATATGTTCGAAGTTTCTCAATGGAGTGTATTGCATCTTTAAAGGAAAGTGAAAGAACTTCTTCACATTCTTTTTCTTCATCGCTTAAATTAGCAACAGACAATTGGTCTTCTTATAATTCATCAATTGGGAATATTTCGAAATCATGATACGAGTATCACAGCTCACGTACTAGAAAGGAGGAAAATTTCATATTTTAGAACGGAGGAAAACGACGTATAACCGAAGCTTTGCGTCGTAGAAACGAAGTACTTTATCATTACAATGAATACGAATGACTGAGATGAAACGGCGTACAAATGTGAACGACATATAAATGAGAAACACAGAGTGACAATTATTGAGCTATATGAAATTAAAAATAAAATTTTCAAAAGCTACTGAGTTCAAAAATTTTATTCAAATTTTAAAAGTAATTACAGATATTCGGATTTAATTTATGACGTGTTCGATATGCTTGCCATCAATGGCTATGACGTGGCGCAGACGAAGAGCAAAATTCTGCAAAAATCGCTGAAGTGTCGAGATATCGATACTACCAGTTCTCTCGAACTTTTCAATCACATTTTTGATTGTTATAACACTTGGACCGGTTGTCTTCAGCTTGCACTCGGTCGCAAATTTCCTTTGAGCCGCAATCGGGATTTTATTGCTCGAATAGTAGGCCTTGACCATCGATATACGCTCAGAAGCTCTGTATTTTGAGATTTTCAACGAAAAATGAACAACAACAATAAGAGTGCGCATGCTCAAAAAAAGCCCAAGATGCCCTGCATTCAATCGCCAACTTTTAACTGAATCTCGCCAACGGTTCAAAAGTTATCAAGGTTTTTTTCATATAGCTTAATAATTGTCACCCTGTATAAACGGTGCTTTACTGTATTATTTAAAAATTAATTGTTTTAACGCTGCATTATTGGACAACAATGATGGAGTATTAGAAGCTCAGTTTCATAATTGGCTAAAGGTGAGTTCGAGACCGGATTCTGCCTAAGATCCGTCATGTTCGGGTCCTGGTGCATAGTAAGCCTCTTGGTGGTGATCAAGCATCCTCTGATTAGTGTGGAGTGGCAGCTTAGAGAAGGAGTGATGACTGAGGTGCTATTTTCAACATCTGATCGCCGTTCAAAATGCCGAGGTTATGGCCCAGAATAGCTCCCGTGTAATTTCACACCGGGGCCTAAATCTGCGAAAAACGGGGCGTGAATATTTTTACCCTTTATTGTAAATGTACTAAAAATTTAGGGGGAGCTGGAACCCTAAGTCCGTTAACCCTAACCCTGTTACTTCGATGTACTTTTTCTCACAATTTGTTATAGATTCATGTGTGAAATTTTATATACAAGTAAAGTACACCTTTCTCATTATACTGAAATGATTTTTAAAAAAAATCAAAAATTTATTTTTTACGAATTTTTTTTATGTGAAAACAAAAAAAATGTTAAATTGGCCACTTAGATGTACCTTTTCTCAAAATCTGTTATAGATACATGTTTAAAACTTTTTACAAGTAAAGTACACCTTTCTCATTATACTGAAATGATCTTTTTTTAAAAAAAAAACTCAAAACTTTATTTTTTACAATTTTTTTGTGTCAAAATAGGGCAAAATTTCACTATGTCTAATTAAATATTTTGTAAATTTATAAGAAATTATAAATTAACCAAAAGCTCATTTCAGTATAATGAGAAAGGTGTACTTTACCTCTATAAAAATTTCAAACATGAATCTATAACAAATTTTGAGAAAAGGTACATCGAAGTGACCAATTTAACATTTTCGGACTTAGGGTTCCAACTCCCTTAATTGCTTTTATCTGTTTTTCACTTTACCGCATCGGTATACGGATATCTATTATTATCGTGGCCCAATAGCTAATTTCTAAACCGTTAGAGTTAGGTATATACTTCGAAATGAAAAAATACTTCAAATGTCGTAAAGAAATATATTTTATGTTGTTTGAGCCAATAAATGTACTGCTGAAAGAATTATGAAATCTGAATATTTATACATTGTCCCAGTCTTATTAGTAGTATATGATGATGATTATGAGTAGTATATATCAAAACATTTTTGACATACCAACATTTTAAACAAAACAAAAAAGTTCAACTTTTCCGAGATTAAAACTGGAGGAGCTTTATGAAGTTTTGAATATCACTACTTTAGGCGATTTTAGACCATTTCAATGGCTGCCTCGAAGAAGATCCGCCAATCAACGAACTGCGCCTGCTCGAGGAGGTTCCTGATTGGCTGATTTTGAAGTTTCATAACTGGTTTAATGCAGCAGAAAAGTGGAGCTTTTCCTGTTTAAAATGTTAATGTGTCAAGAATATTTTATTAAATATAACTGATAGCAGTCGAGGAATTGCATGAAAAGTTAGCCTTCGTAATTTTTTCAGAAGTACATTTATACTCCAACAACAAAAAATATAATTCTGTACGTCATTTAACCCCTTAAGAGTCGCATTTTTTTTTTGCTATCTAATAAGATGACCCCTCTTATTTTGGGAAGGGGCTGCCGTTTTTATTCATCTAAGAAGACATACAATACTTGAGATGCTTATGGATTCTAGGTAATTTTTGTGTCAATTTATAAAGCTAATTAATGATTAAATTTTAGTTTATGAGCCTAAAAAATGCGATAATTCGATGCACGTCAATATGACGGGCGTGACGGTTAAGGGGTTAAAGCATTTCTCCATTTGGAAGTATATGCGTTTCATCAACCGTTTAGAAGTTAGCTATTGGGCCACGTTGTATAGCTGATATACAGAACGATGAAGTTCCTAAACAAAATAATTTACCTGGATACGCGACTTCCCAATTAATCTTAGACGTTGCATTCCTATTCTATTCTGCAATGAAGCAGAACGGAATTCAGGGCGTAACAGGGTAAAAACATCCATCATTACTTTAAAATTCGCGAAGTTTGATCTTCAATTTTCCCTGCTGTAATAATTCTTTTATTTTAACTTTTCCACATCCGTATGTTATCTTGAAGCAATACAATTCGAGGAAAATCCTGAACAAGACGTTTCCTCAAAATGCCTTCACCCAACTGCGCCTTAACATTGTTGCATTGGCTCTCAATTCTCCAATGAACCTGAACGTATCCCATGTCGCCACACCGTGTTCCGCAGTCACGACACCAGACTAATCGTCTGCAAATTCATTTTTTGAAAGGGTCTTTAATCATACATCGTCTGCAGGAAAACTTAGGCGACAATTGCGTTCAATTAAGTACGAACGCCAGCATGGAGGTTGAAAAAAAAATAATAATAAATCCCCTCTTTCAGGCAAATCTTTCTTTATAAACAGAGAACAACCCCCCCCCCCCCCCGGGCGGCGCCTGCAGTAGCAGAGTAGAAAAGCGTGAAATTCGATCTTCCCCCTGGTATAATGACAGAGCCGCAACGTTGGTCATCAGAAATAGCAGAAACTTAACCGTAACTGCGTCTAATAACAAGGGTCTAAATAAGTGGGTCCCATTTATCAAGCTACGAGACCCAAATCGCAGAAACTGGACGTGATAGGCCCATTTAGTCGCTGTCTTGTTTCAATCGACTCGATGCGCTGCTTTTTTGGTTTTGCCGGATTTGGGGCCAAAAACATATTTACGGTTTAGACACTTTTTACCTGGTTACTTAAATAGGGTCGTTACGCAATGAACAGGTAATGACGAATGACTGAATCGAAAACCAAGGTTAATTTCTTATATTGAATGGGACTTTTTCAATGGCGACTTGGTTTTTGTTTTTAAATTTGCAATAGACGTCTTTAGCAGATTTGTTTATCAGATTGTAAACTTTGTTGACATTAAGAGGAACTGTCAATTTTGAAATTTGAATGGAAGTTGTTATTCTGATCGATAGAAAATAGTATGTTTTGTTAACACGTTTGCATTCATTATCGCAGTGATGCCAAATGAAATGAATGCTGGAATATTTAAATCTATAAGCCACATTTTCAAGTATTCAATTCTGTATAAACATATATTTTTTTAGTTGTTGAGTATTTTAAAGTAATGGCTAACTGGTTCATTGAATACTTTCATGTTGCTTCGTCTTTTCTTTCTGCTGATGACGAATGTGTTAATAGTGATGCTTTTTTTTAGTTCTTAAGGAATGTAAAAGCGAAAATCAAATTATTTTCGATGTTGTAAAATGCATAAAGACGAAATTATCTTGTAATTTTTTTAATTGAAAAATTCTATTTTAATTGATAAATAAAATACCTTTCAATACAACGACTGCCATAAATCAAACTGTTAGTGGTGTCTATATTTCCGCGTAATACGTCTGTTAGGAGCTCGCGGACACAGTGGTCTTATATCTTCTGCTCAGTGGCGTAGCGAAGGGGATGGTAAGGGGCTCATATACGTCCCGGACGCCAATCTTAGGGACTACTATGGAGACAAACGTTAGTGGTATATGTCACTTTTTAAGAGGACATATCACCGTTAAACCTCGATGGTTTGGTCATTCGGTCCACCGTATGTCCAGATGAGTGGGTGGGCTGGAATCCTTGTGACTATCCATCAATAACTAATACTTTTTACATACTAACTTTTCAGTTTTGAAATTTTAGGGGACATACAACCTCTAAATCTCGAAAATTTTCGATTTTATGAAAAAAAAATACATATTATTCCCCAGTCTTTTATGAACATTTTAAAACAATCGGCGTTAACAAATTCCCATAATTATGAACGTTATGAAGGAAAATGTATCAGCTGTTCAACGTAAACATTGAAAATGGCCATATTTTTAAATCCCTTTATCTCAAAATGTGTTATTTTTTTATATTGAGCGTACAATATCTCAAGAACTATTGCATATTTTTACATAAAATTTTTACTGAATATGTATTGTGCTATGATCTACAAATTGAACCACAATTTTTGTACACATTTCCTCCAAAGAAGTTTTTTTTTTGGGGGGGGGGTGAGAAAAGTTGAAATTTTAAATATTCTTAACATTTTATTTTAAATTGGTAGATACCCAAAATATTGTGTTGAGACCAATATTTTATCCGTAATCATGCGTGCAAGATGACTATCTCATTTTTTCTCAAAAATTTATATCCATATTTATTATTCTTTCAAATAAATACATACCAATATAAAGGTTTGAAAATGTGTGTACTATAAGAAAAAGAACAAATATTATTCTAGAAAAAAAGTGAGTTTGTGAATTGCGTTATTTCAGAGATATAATATATCGAATTTGACAGACCCCCCCATTTTTTCGAGGTTTAAGAGTCTTATGTCCCCTTAATGTCATTTACTAAGTCACTGATGCCGATTTGGTACGAAAAAATTCATATTATGCTCCGGGAGTCACTTAGCTTCGCTACGTAACTGCTTCTACTTCTGATTGAAATTGGAAAATGAACTCACAACTATTACACCTAATCTATTTTTTGCTTTTACCGTTAAACTATTAAATTCGCTATCTGCTGACCCTACAATGAAGTAGGTTTGGTTTGGTTTATTGGCGCAAGAGTCATTACTTGGCTATACTGCGCCAGACGACATGCCGTATTTATGTCTATATAAAATAAATACTTAAATCATGTTTAAAACAATCGGAGTCTAAATGATTTGTAAAACCTATTCTAATGTGTTGGTGCAAATGATATTAAATCAATGAACATGGCTAAAAATAAAAACTGTCCTAAATCAGAGTATAAAATCCAATGGATTTTAAAAATGGGAAAAGTTGATCGTGTGGTCTATTGGCAATCAGTGTAGAAAGTGTAGGGGGACCGTGGGCAAAACAGAACCCCCTCATTTCTTCGCCCAGTTTGTTGCGCAAATTAGTGGAAACTCCTGAAATTTCATAACACACCCTACTGCACCTGACTGAGCTGTCCAAGTCCATGCGAGTTGGCTACTACGCATAGTTTAGATGATTTCCTTGTTTTTGAACATAATACTGTAGTTTCACCGAGCTTTCTTCCTAAGTTATTTCAAATAAGTTACTATTATGTTTGGATAAGCACTACTTTTACATTATTACTCTTTGGATTGTTATTTCATGTACTTGTATTGTAGTTCCTTAGTTTCCAGCCTAGCCTTACAATAGTTCTTTGTTAACCTCTGCACTTGGGGCATAACGGACTGGGGCAAAATGGCACCCGATTCCGTTTTGCTCCTGTGTAATTCGCCTATTGCTGGAGTAGAAAGTGGTGACGAAGATGCATTTCTCATTTGGGTTTTGTCGTTCACTTTACTTTTCCTCTGTTTAATTTTTAATTACCGATATAATGTCTGAAGTAATTTTATTTTGCTTTCTTATACTTAATATAACTTATAATATGTTGAATAGTCATAAAAAACAATCCTTTTTTATATTTAAGAGTTTTCAAAGAGTACATAAAACCGGGTTCCGTTTTGCCCGGTGCTGGGACAAAACAAACCATTTGACAAAGTTTACTAATAAAAATCTACGAGTATAGATTAGTTTTCAAATTCATTATGTGTGACCAAATAAATAAATTTTAAAGCTTTGCATTTTCAAACTCCCCTGAATATTATTTACCATTTGAGTTTTATGATTTTATGTATTCTCTACTTTTTGCTTTCTAAGGCATATTCTTTTTTATTTTTTATTTACTCATTGTGACTATTGTTCTTTGTGTGTTTGTCAGCTCTCTGTAAATGGAGTTTTCTCTGTAGTGTGCTTTTCTTTAAATAAATAAATAAATTACATATTATTAGCATTCGTCATCGAACTAATTTAAATAACCTGAAAATAAATTTTATTTTAAAATTACAGTAATATGGCTTATTTCACTTTTAATGACTAGATTCAGCATAATCGATATAACGAGCATATCAAATTTTCTAAACATCTAATTGATCTGATTTTCTTAAATTTCAAAAATGGAAACAGCATCTGCAAGTTCTCTTAAAACAGGTAACGAACTAAAAACAAATTTGAATACGACCATAAAACTTTTCTCTACACAAAACTTTTTTTATCATATGGCATAGCAACCACTACCTGTACAAAACTGAGCTTGTAAAACCACTTGTATCATTTGGAATATATGTCGTGCTGTCTTGTTTATATTTTGATCCTCCTGGCACGACACACTTGCATCGTGTGAGGTTGAGCACGCGATTTCAAAGCAAAGACGCCGATTGTTAACAGTAGGGTCATTGAGACGTGTCAGACGGCATGTTGGAACCGTAAATCTCGAGTTTATGTCTCTACTTGACACCGCAGATGTTGGACTTCCCAAGGTTTTAAATTTTTCCGACTCGACCTGTCAACGAAGAAAACTAGGACGGAATTAATGATGGTTCCTAGGCAAGGAAGTGGTTTTAAGACTTTTAAAACGGATGTAAGTTCATATTACAGTATTAGAGAAAAGTAGAATTTGACTTTTGAGGTTAGATCATTCCACCCAGAATTATCTCCAATTTAATAATTCCGAATGAGAGACCAGATTTCCAAAAAATGAAACTTCCTTAACTAGGAACCTATTTTTCATCGCATGATGATAGCAACGACGAATACATTTCTTCCTTCGGGCGCCATGGATCTTTTTACTAATAAACTGAAACTTCGAATAACCTGCCACTCATTTAACCGTCCGTTTCTATTATCCATCATCGCCTAAAAACGTAGGTTTATATTAGTACAATACATTTCTATTCATTATTACTCCTATATGGATCGTTGTGTAAAATTAAACACAACTTGTGTGTATTGTAATATTCGTAAAGAATAAAAAATATATATTTGAAGAATTATTATAATATATAAGAAGAAAATTAATTAGATAAAAAAGCGTTTGGTCATAAAAGAAATTAATTTAAAAAAATAATTTGGCATAATTCTTTTCTAAAGGTTATAAGAATAGTGTGGCAACGATATATTTGTTTTTTGCTAGCGTTACCTAGCAACGGAAAAGAATAATGGTGATAAAAGATGGAATTCGATGTAAGTCAGTGATGTAACGTTTGTGATGCAAGTGTATGTGTTTGTCTTACATGTTCGTGCTGTGGAAGACGTCCAGTAAACAAAATAATTTTTGATAAAGAAGGCTCCACGATTATTCATGCTATGCTGAAATACATCACAGCATTATTCACTTTCAGATTATTTTGTTTTCATTTTCTTCCCAAGCCAGCACTGAAATCATGTTACAGTGATTCCCGAAAGTGTTCGTACACTTACGATTTTCAATGAAATAGGGCTCTATCCATTAATTAAAATTAATATTTCAGAATAGGTATTTCAGAATAGGTATTTAATAATAAGATCTATAATCTACTCTTAACAAAACTACGTGAAATATTTTAAAAACATAGTAACACTTTATTTTTAAGAAATCAATAATCAAAAAGTAACAAAAACTTTATCTCACAAAAGTCTTCGTACACTTTAAAAAATCTCTACATATTAGTAAATATTCTAATTTTTCGTTAAATTAATATTTAGTAGGCTATCCTTTAGCATCCACAACAGCTTTTAAACGTTTGGGAATAGATTTTTTAGGTTTTTTTTGCAATTTCTGTATCAATGTTCATCCATTCTTCCATCATTACTGTTCGCTTTTCGTTTTAATGTCATGTTTTCGTACTCTAACCTCCAGTTCTCTCCATATATGTTCTATTGGGTTAAAATCTGGTGATTGAGGTGGTGTTTTCAAATTTTGTGGACAATTATAGAGACACCAGAGACGAACGTTGAGAGCCGTGTGCTTAGGATCGTTATCTTGGTGAAAAAACCAAGTTGTTTCCAATACCCAAATTTTGGGCTGATAATTTTAAATTGTCTCTTAAAATATTTAAATAAAGAGCATGATTCATTATGCCATCAATAAGTACCAAATTACCTAGTCCTGATTCTCACATGCACCCCTACACAAGGACACCTCCACCGCCATACTTAACTGTTCCAACTAAGTTCTTGGGATTAAGTTCCTCATTTTTTCTTCTCCATACCATTACACGTCCATCGGAACCAAAAATGTTAAATTTGCTTACATCTGCAAATAAGACATTATTCCAATACGTTTCGGGTTTATTTAACATTGATTTTGCGAAGGAAAGCCTAAGCTATCTGTTTTTCGCACTAACAAAAAATTTTCTACGGGCAGAATGCCCATTTAATCCAGCTCCTCTGAGAACTCGTTGAACAGTTTCAGGCGAAATTGAATTAAAAAATTTTTCATTAAATTCTGAAAAAACTTTTAAAGTACTCAAACGTGGATTTTTCACAAATTTTCTAATTATAAATCTCTTTTCACGTTTTGGTAACTTTGCTGGTCGACATTTTCTTACCTTGTTTTCGATCCGATTTTCTTCTTTAAAGAGTTTTTTTCACATACTGCACTGTAGAATGGGATAAATTAACTAATTTAGGTATATTCCGAACTGATTTACCACTGTTATGATGAAAAATAATCAATTTTCGAATGCTGATTGTTGTTTCTTCACGACTACGAGTCGTTTTTAAATAATAAATATAATATAATATAATATAATATAATATAATATAATATAATATNNTATAATATAATATAATATAATATAATATAATATAATATAATATAATAAATAGCCATTTTTTGAAAGTGTACGAACACTTTTGGGAGCCACTGTAGATACGGAGATATTTCTATTATCCGTCTATTCGGTTATCCGTCACAGATCAGGTCTCGACAGTGACTATTAATCGAACTTTTACTGTACTTTATATTTAAATGTGCTAAATATGATGAAATTGATAAAAAAAATCAAAAGATATAAATATGTAAATGTTGGCAGTTTCAAATTACAATTACGAAAAGATTATTAATCAAGAAACCTTCAAATAAATTACATGCTAGGCGCATGTGTTAGGGATAAAGCACCATCAAAGAAAAGTGGCTCACTTGTGTGTGCATTCTTTGCAATAGTTTGTTCCTTGCCTTTCCTAAATTTCGCGCACCATCAAAATTTTTTGAATTCTTTTAAAAATTTGGAAATAAAAATCTAACGCACTTAAATTTTTGATAAATTTCAGCGCATTAGCAAAACTAATTTATGCAGGTGTTGTGATAGCTGGTGTTTCCTCTAGACAATTTGTCGTTGGGTGTTGCTATGCGGGAGTTGGACATCTGTGCAATGTGCTGTTGGTGGCTATATTTTTGACAGAGAAATATTGAGCATTTATAGATATAGATGCTTATACAATATAGGGTGTGTGTTTTTCTAAATTGACACTACTCAAAGCAATCTGTAGCCCGATATATTAGCTGAAATGCCACCAAATTTGGTAAGGGGACTAATGACGATACGGGAAAAACGATTATGTGAAAAAATTCCGAATGTTGTGTGCAGGATGCAATGTGTAGTCTACGAGAAGGTTGGTGATATTGAAAGAGGTCTATGCCTTTGCCGAAGAAGTGCTTTTATCGCATCAAGTGGTATGGTACACTGAAATATCTTCTCTATAACCATTTGAGGCAGTTCATTTGCTGCGTTAAAGCAGTGTAGGACTGAAATTTCTTATTCATTTGTCCAATTCTTAGTTATGCAGACTACAACAGCGTCAAATTTCTCAAATCGCCGAATTTCAGAACCAATTTTTTTTTTCACGGAGTCTTTTTTTCCCTTGTCGTCACTAATCTCCCTACCAAATCTGGTGGCATTTCAGCTGATAGATCGAGATACAGATGTCTTTCAGTATTGTCAGTTTTAAAAAAACAACCTGTACATAGTTTGGATGTGTTAGAGTTTATTTTGTCAAGTCGAAAAGGATTTGTTGCTGTGCATATATGCTACAATTTAACTATCAATGTTATTATCAATTTTGAGTTTTATTCTTAATTTGAATAAATATTTAGATCACCATTTCGCCTTGTAACTTTGATTGCCGAATAGAACTTCTTGGCATTATACACAAGTGGCTAGAATCCTTATTTCTCCAAGAAATATTGAAATTTTGTAGAGATGATTTAAAAGATGAATTTTCTGGAGAGGAAAATTTGCATTTATTTCTTATTTAGCTTATTTTTCAGACTATATTCACTTAGTATAAAGAAAAAATTTCATTGAATAAACAATAATGTTATAATTTATACTGATGCAAAAATAGTGAAATGAAAATTAAAATAATCTATGATACTTTATTTCTTTCTCTGTTAAAATAGATAATAAAGAATTTATGGGAAGCATTTCTTTACGTTTTTCTTTATTATATAATTCATATCATATATTTTTGTATTATATATTTCAGGATACTTATGACATATTCTTCTGCAAATACATTGATACATTTTCAAATTGTTTTCAAAGCCACCCATTTTCATCGATTAAGAAAGAATGTCGCGTTTTTTCTGAAAATGCATTCATTTCTTCCATGAAAAAGAAAGTACAGCCGGCACCTTTAATCGATTTGCGTATCTACCCTTGGCGACACCCTTGAGTTCCGACCACCAAAAGATTATTAAATCCCACTTACATCGAAGAATGATCGCAATTTGGAAGGATTTATATTCTCGAATGGGGTCCTCCCCTCCATCCTCCCCTGTCCTCTTGTTGAATCGCTCTCCATGTCACGAAGTTCGGAAAAAAATAAAGACCATCCTTCGAAGATTAACAAAAAAATCGTTTGAAATCGTGTATCGAAATCCTCCCTCCGATTTCTCAAAACTCCCTGATCGTCTGATCAGCGTGCCATTTCCCACGCCCCTAATTAAATGGCGGGATGGACCCGAGAACCCCTCGGGGCCCTCTCGATCGTCACCGTCATCGATAAGGTGGTTTTTCTTTCTTTTTTCTCTCACCCATCTGTAAGAAGAATTACTCGATAGAACGGAATTATTTAGATACATTCTAGAATGCAGAATTAAACGGACTAATTTTGGCTTTTTGACTTCTTGAATCCTTGCATTTTAATCATATGATTTTTGGATCGTCTCAGACATCGATTAGGTGGTTTTTCTTTCTTTTTTTCTCTCAGCTATGTATAAGACGAATTATTTGATGGAAAGGAATTATTTAGATACATTCTAGAATGCAGAATTCAACGGAATGATTTTGGCTTTTTGATTTCTCGGAATTCTAAACTCTTGCATTTTATTCATATGACTTTTGATAGAACCATATGGATGGGCTACTTAATACGCAAATGGATTAGTTGAAATTCTTTTTAGTTAGTGATAAATATCATAGATTTTTAAATGCCAAATAATTTTAAGTAGAAGCAAGTTTGTTTTAAGCTGATTTTCGGATACAATATCCTGTATTGTAAGTTTGCTTTTTGACTTCGCGGAATTCTAAATTCTTGCATTTTAGTCCGAGACCTTTGGTAGGGCAATATGGATATGCTTCTAAATACGCAAATGGATTAATTTAAATTCTTTTTAGTTAGTGATAAAGATTGTAAATTAGTAACAAGTTGTTAGAGCTGACTTTTGGATACAATATCTTTTTAACAAAAATTTTTACTTTCTCATTTACGAAAAATATAGAGAGAAACTATTGTGATGGTCAAGAAATTACCCGCGAGATTTTGATGAATCTCCATGCTTTAGATCGCGACCTCGGTGGCCTAGTGGTCAGGTCTCGGCTACGGGGCTGGAGTGTTCCAAGTTCGACACCCGGTTCCACTGAAGATCCGCCGTGTATGGGGGCCTGTTGCACGTTAAACCATACGTAGGATGCCAAACGTTCGCCCGCAGGTGTGGTGTGGAAGTTTAGAGAGTGAGCGCCACTTCAGATATCGTCCTCATTACCTGATCGCGGTTCAAAATTACGAGGTCCACCCCAAAATGCAGCCCTCTTGGTGCTTCAAAACGGGCATTAATATAACTCACCATGCTTTAGGGCTTCCTGTGGCTGAATAGAATTTTTTTAAAAACTTATGTTTGTCTTTCTATAAACACCATAACTCAAATGCATAATAAGTGAGGCGCATGAAATTTGGTATTCGATCTGTTCATAAAAATTGTTGGTTTCTGTCGTATTTTGTACGAAATCTGTCTGTCCGTGTGTATGTGTACGTTAAAACTCAAAAGCTCAACAAAGAAGATAAACGAAATTTGCTATGTGGCATTGGCATCAAAATTGTAGATTTAAATCCAATTTTGAAGGACATGAAGCATTACCTGAGAATAAAAAAAAAGAGAATTTATTTAAAATAGTTGTAGAGTAAATTTTAATATCGTTTAAATCAAGTTGATTTTATTTATTTTTTGTTAGAAAAGTTGAAGAACTGAAATAAGGCCAGTGTTAGAATTTTCGAGACCAGGTTTAGGACTTGACCCATATATATATATTTTAAAACTATGGACCGTGGTCAAAATCAGAACTGTACAATATTTCATTATTTCGTTACGTATAACTTCAAACATTTGTATAATAAAAGCACCATAAAACAAAAAGGAAAACTCTTTAGAAATTAAGATTGAACAATGAATAGGTTTAATGATTCCATCGGAAAAAGGATTCATCTGGTGGATTCCTTAACTTATTCATTGTTCAATCTTAATTTCTAAAGAATTTTCATTTCGTTTTATGGTGCTTTTATTATATTTTCAATGTTTTCTTGGTTGCTTGATGCATTTTGCGCACTCCAGAAGCTATGGCCGTATCTTTTTCTTTTTAATTTTTCACTTTTATTCTATTGGATTTATGTTTTTACGTTTAATATTATTATTTTATTTGCTTATTCACACATTTGTTATTGAGCAAATACCCACTTTCGCAGAATTTCATCTCCACAACAAATGCTAAAACCGATTTTATCTTAGCAGAAATCGATGCAGCAGTTTCTCCTATCTCATTCTCAACTGTAATCGAAAAGTTCCTCCGACTTATTTTTCTCACGCATTTAGGTATTGGTCAACGCATTCGTGTCTAACCATCTGATCGCTTACGACCAATCCCGGTTCATGCGAGTGCATCTCACTGCAATTCGCTACTTTTTCTTTCTTTCTTACGTGTGTTCCTGTAATAGCCAATCATGAACAGCGTAACACTTCCATACGATTCTTCTGGGTTTATTTTTCTCGTAAGTTCCGTAATCGGTCTGTCGATTGAAAAGATATTTGGCCAAATATGTGTAGAGAGAGTACCGGAGATCAGTTTAGGAAGGGAAGTTGTTTGTTACCATATACAGTCGGAACTCAATACGTTAGTCATAGTTTTGGCACAGTTAAGATTAATAACTACGGCGAGTAATTTATCGACGAATTAATAGTGCCAAAGACGATTAATTAAGACGACAATCAATAATATTTTGGATACTAATCCTACATGTCTTGAAATCAACTGGGAAATTATATTAAAAAAATCCTGTATAAAAAAAGTTTCGCATCCCTATATAGGGAAGTAATGCAAAATGCAAAGAAAAAAATTAATAAAAATCTAAAATTATGTGAAATCACAAAAATTTTTTACAATAGTATTTACTGTTATTTTTATTAAATACAAGTAAATTAATTGATAAACAAATTCAACAAACGTTGACGTTTGAAATGTTCAACGTTTCTGTGTTCTTATGTATTTAACCGTTATTTGGTGTTTTCGCTTGGATCTGTGTTCAATTTTTGTACTCTGCAATGGATTTTTATCTCTCGTGTGCTTTTTCTTCTTCAAATCCTTATGTGTTTTTAGGATCTTGTTCTTGTGTATATTTAACTTTTAAATCCCTTTTTAAAAAATTGTTTTTTGATTTAATGTTTTAAATTTAAAAAAAAAATGCTGTTTGTGTGTGTGTTTTTATGATATTAATGTGACAGTATGCAACATGAACTTTTGTAATCCTAGTGTGTCTTTTAATGCTTTTCTGAATGCGAGTTTTCGTTTTAAATCATTTATGCGTTTACATTTTTATAATTATTATGGTTTTGAGCTTTGATACTTGTGTATTATCTGCATTCAATTTTTTTTTCTAATGTGTTTTTTAGTACCTTTATGATTCCCTTTTTGTAGCTTGTGTTCTTCGTATGTTTGTTGTTCATCGCACTCTGTAAATGAAGTTATTTCTGTAGTGTGCTTTTCTTTAAATAAATAAATAAACAAGCTTACCTTTTTCGTCTTGATATTGCAAGAAACTATTTTTGAGTCTGACTTGAAAATAAATAGGCTATTGTTAGTAACATGGAAAGTCGCCTCCCAGCAATGTTGGTCTTATGGTTGGGAAGAGAGTTTTACAGGGGTAAGTATAGGATGACTGGCAGCAGCCAAACCCTGGTCCCCTGACCTTGGCGACAAACTGGCGATCATCCTGGCGACTTGGCGACAAATTTGGAGACGAAATATGAGATCTCAAAGGTGCTGGAATTTTCTCGATATCTCTATTAGGAGAGTAGATGCGCTTGCATGTACTAGATGATTCCATGTGACGTCGCGGCCTTCCGGAGAAGACTATATAAGGAGTGCTCTGGGATTACGGAGTGAGTGAATGTTGATCGACTGGGTTCACCTTGGAGTGAGAACGTCTTCGGAATCTCTGTTTGGAGTTCTATCCGCTGTGCGAGGTAGTAAGCTATTATACGCGGAGAGGTATTGAGTAGTATTGTGTTGATCGACTGGAACGACTTTGCAGTTTCGTCTGCAGTACGAGCTAGAAAGCCGGTGAGCTAAGCGCTATTGAAAGTGCTGTTGCTGTCATTATTAGTGATTTTCTGACTGTTTGTGAATCCGAAAGTGCTGTTACTGTTATTACTAGTGAATTGTTGTCTGTTTGTACTGCTAATCTGTACTAGAGTTATTATTCCTGTTACCTGTGCTACGTGTTTTTCCTGCATATTTGAGAATAAACCTTAATTCTCCATTATCCTGCGTGTTGGACTGTTTATACCATGCACCTACAGAACGACTTTCGTAACATTATCAATACCTGATTCTACCTGGATATTTGAAAGTACTTTTTTGAAAATTTATGTTGACGGAATAATTCTTTTGAGTTTATGACGCACTTTTAGAAGCATTCCTAAAATGAGACAATAGACATTAATGGGTTAATGCGACATTTTTCTACAATTATTCTACTAAAATTTAATTTTAAGGTATTTTGAAATGGAAATTAAAGAAAAATATCCGAGGGAATTCTTTCCTCAAAGTTCCCATATATTTCTACCTAAGGATGTCACTTGTAACTTGTGTTAAAATGATTGGGGCGTGTGTTAGGCAGCCGAATGCTCTGGTTTAGTATTAATAATAAAAACAAAAAAGTTTTTGAAAGAACGCTTTTATTAGTGTACTAAAATGTTGAAAAAAATTATTTTTTAAATAAAAAATTATGAGATCAAAGCAAAAGTTGCAAAAACGGCAGTGATACTAATCATATTCAAAACACAGGAAATCGTTTATACTCACTTCGAGGCACTGACGTAAAATGTCGTTTGTATGAAAATCTTAATGGACAACTTTGATCATTAGATATTTAATGCTAATAATGCAAATTAATTTAAGAGTAATAATTTTGAAGATTTTTAAGGTAGAACTAGTATAGTATTGAAAACAATATTTAAATTTTAAATTAAACATTTATCCATAAAAGTTAGTGAATTTTTAGTATTAATTATAGGGGGAAGTGTGTTAAGACCGGGTAGCTAAGCCTCGAAGACCCGTTGGAGCTAAGCTATTCGACATAGAGATTGTCAAATTTTATTAAAATATCCATTGTTTAACGGAGTAGAATATGTCATTCCAGAAAAGTCATAGTTTCATTGATTTTTTTATCAGTGTTTTTTTCATAGAAAAAAATCAAATCATCCTGTTTTATCCCAAGTGGGGTAAAATCTGGTGCACATGTTAACTTTATGGGAAATTAGGAAACATAGAGTTTCAGTGAAAAAGTGGCAGGCATTTTTATTTTATATGACAATTTAAGAATATTAGTTACAAAATTCACATGTAACGTAGTTGTCTTCTGCCTCCGCGCCACTGCATCTTTGTGGGCCCAGCCGGAGACAGATTCTGCATTGCATCCACCCTTTGCATTTATGTAAATTGGAAAATACACCATTAAAATATAACAAGCAACGTCTGAGGTTTTTTTATCGTCTTCATCGAAGAATCGTCATTACTATCATTACTGTCTGGGCCGGTCTTGCGCCACTTTTGTATCGGGTCTTAAACCGAGTACAGAGGCTACAAAAAACGAAATAGAACCACTGAACTATTGGACTAAAGCCTTATCGTTTGATAGGGTATAAATCCTTAGAAAATATATAATAAATTGAACTAAATAAAGTTTTTATAACTAAAATGATTATTAAATAAGGATAGTTTAAAAAAAGAACATTAGAAAGTTGTCATCTTAAAACAAATTTACCTACACAGATGCAGTGCATTCAACAGCAACAGCACGGCCACTATGATAGTTTTTTCTTCTTCACTAGTGGAGTGCAATTAAGAATCTGTCCGTTAGAAAGAAGAGCTAATAGCGCCAGAATCAAGGTACCTGTCTGTACTACACTCTTCCCTACATTTCTTATTTTATGGGATTTATGCGCATGCAGTAGGCGTTTAATTAAAAAATAAAAATCTTAATTAAAAAGTCTTAAAGTAATGGAAACGTAGAAATAATGACTGAGGAAGAAAATTTGAGAATTTTCGAGAGAGGGGAAACGACGTATAACCGAAACTTTTCTTCCTTTGCAATACGAATGAATCTTACTGAGATTGAAACGACGTATAAAGGGGAAGCGTATAAATAGTGCTCTACTGAATATTATAATTTTTAATGAATATTTAAGAATTTTCTAACTTTTTTGTATTCATTATGGTTTCATTACTTTATCGTATTGTTCTCAACGCCTCACGGTCAAACGAATTTTGTTCTGATCGCCAGCTTTTTTTCATAAACTATTATTTTCTACATTTTAGTACACTGATAAAACGTGCTTTTTAAAAGCTTTTTATTTTCATTATTTCCCACCTTTTTTGTTTTTAATATATCTCATAATTATGAGAATAATTATGAGACTCCATAATAATTCATTATTATAATTATTATGGAGTCTTGTAATCAATTTTCCTCAAATTGACCACCTGATGGCGTCTCTCGGTTTGAAGCTTTGAAATTCCTCAAAATCTCTTGGTCGAATTTCTTATTGAAAATTATATCGTCGCTTAAAAAGCGGCACCACATATCTCAATTTTTTGAAATTTCCAAAATGAAGAAAAAACTGAATTTTTCGCTGCCACTAATGAATATTTCTGCTGGTTTTCTTCTTATCTGGTAGGAACATACAATCTCGTGTTCATGTCAGTGTTAAAAAAAATTCAGAAATATTCGTTATTGGCAGCGAAAAATTCAGTTTTTTCTTCATACTTGAAATTTCAAAAAATTGAGATAAGTGGTGTTGCGTGTTAAGCAAAGATATTTTCCGGATGTATACCACGTAGACAAGAATGTAAAAAGATAAAATTGAGGCCAACTTTTTCAAACTTTTTTTCATGGCACAGCGTGACTAAATTTGCCTCCCGTGTCTCTAAACAAAAATCAATTAACCAACCATCAACCGGTTTAGCTTTGGATTTGATTGCAAGCAACGAGGAAGCATGTTTTGAAGGGAAAATGAACTGCGAACCTCTTCCAGAATTTGTCTTCGTCACTTTAGGAATTTTTGAAACAACCGAATAATATTGCCTTTTACTTTCCAATCTCTATATATAATTCTCTTATATGGCGACAAAAAAGGGTCGAATTTCTTAATCGCCGTTTGGCAACAGCTCGCAAATTTGTTTTGTTTACATTCGATTCGCTGAATTTAGCTTGATTTGATCTGAAACAATGAAATTTTTCGAAATGAGTTTAAGTCGAGCAGTTTCAATTATAAATCGAAACCGTCGGAAAAGAGAAGACAGGTCAAATGAAACTGTTGAGGAATCTTTCCTAAGATGATCCAATCGGAATGAACAAAATAGAGTCAAGCGTTTTAGTGTAAGGAGCGAAGTTCCGAGCTACAAGAACTTAGTTGTGGGACTCTTCTTTTATCCATGTAGCGAAGCTTTTCTGATCATTATTTCAGTGAAAAAAATTTGGTGTAAAAAGCAAGAATTTTATAAATTTATAAAAATTTTGAAGAAAAGAAGATTATTTTGTTATTTTTATAAAGGTAAAAGTAAATAATTTTTATGGGTTATAATTTTGAATAGTGAATCTGAACATGTTTAAAGCCATTTGTCACTTTAAACTGTCCTTTTTAAGCTAAAAGGTTTTGAAATGGGTTAAATCATCTTTCGAAGACTTAAATGTTCTGAGGTTTAACTCATAAAAAAAAAGAGAAAAGTTATAACTTGGACAAATAATTATTGCAGTGAGTGTGTATACATGTGATGAAGCTTTTCTGAGCAACAATTAAATTGAAAAAATAGCATGTTTAAGGTTTTGGTGTAAAAAGCAAGAATTTTAAAATTTTGAAAAAGGCTATTTTGTTAATTTTATAGAAGGAAATAATTATTATGGGTTATAATTTCAAAAAGTGATTAAGGTGACAAATGGCTTAAAACATATTCATAAACTGTCCTTTTTAAACTAAAAGTTTGTGACATGGGTTAAATCATTTTTCGAAAACTCTAAATTTTCTGAGGTTTTAACGCATAAATAGCTACCCAGAGAGAAAAGTTATATCTTTCTTGGCTAAATAATAATTGCTGTGAGTGTGTATACATGTGTCAATGCTTTAAGAGCTACAACTCATTGAGAAGAGTGGATAGTTAGAAGTTTGTTGGAATGAAGTTAGGGCTAATGAAACTGTTGAAGAAATATTCAATTGTGTGTACCAAGAACTTTTAAGAGCCCGATTTCTGTTTGAGGAAAATAATTTTTATTTGTAAATATCTTATAATTTTACATTTTAGCATTCAAATTTCTTTTTAACATTTACATATACAGATATATATGGTATAAAGGTAAAATTTTAATTTTAGAAATTGATGATTTAGTTTTTAGTTATTGATGAAAAATTGATGTTAAAATTCATGAAATTTCAAATAATTTAAATTTACTTTTAGCAATTAATGTATTTATAATTTCCTATTGCTAGCAGACATTCATAACTGTACAGTGAGCGAAAGAAGCGAGCTGGGATCACGTAGTGATCCCAAAAGAATCCCAACGTGGTTCTTGGGGGGGGGGGTTGACGAGGGGAGCGAGTAGGGGGTGTAAAACCCTAGTACTTCTTAATACTTACAGATAAGTTTATAGTTACCGAAACTTCCAAAGATATAGCGACGATGAAGGTAAACTCTTCTCCTACAAGTGCTGGGTTTTATAATGTTGTTAAAATTATAAGCTAGTAGCATGGGATTCTACACTGAGGTAGGAACTCTAAAGCAATTTTGAGTTTTTATAAATAACCATGGTAACGCTGAGGTTGAATTGTAAACTTATGATTTTTGTGTGTCGATAAGCTGAGTTTGATACAATTCAAAATGCTATCTTTTTATTATAGCAAACTCATTTATTTTACATCTGATTGGTAAGATAAGTTTCGAATTAACTAAGAATATATTTGATATCTTAATCCTAAATTTACAAACTAAAGTCAAGAAACATTGAAGAAGAATAGTAATGGAAGAAAAAGAATATTTCAAAGTAAAACTGATTAAAATTTTTTTTTTATCTATAGGTAGCTCCATGCCGTTTCATCGACCCTTTATTTATTAATAACTAGCAGCCTTCGGCGACCAGCTTGATCGCCGGAAGTGAAATTTCAATTGAATCTCTTTTATATTTATGGTTCCCTTAACAGAGTAGTTTTAAAATTCAAATTGATATACACATTTAACTCGCGTTCTTTTTGTAGCTTGCACTTGTTCTGTTCCTTGTCTACATTAACGTAAATTACGCATTTGATTTCAACATTAAAATGGCTTAGAACATTTTACGCCCAGTAGCATGCTAATTGGTTTAAAGCAAGCTCATAAAAAAGAATGAAAACATAGCTAAGATAATCTTAAGTTTACTGGATTATTTCATTATATACTAACTATCTTGACAACTTCCTTTACAGATTTCACAGAAAAATTGATCAAATAAAAGAAGAAGGTAAAATCCAGTAAGATCTTTTCTAAGCTTCAACAATGGAAGAGAAACACGCAAATAAATATTTGTTTAAACAATGAAAACGGTTTGAAATACTTTGCAACAATGAAAAGTATTGTTGTAGATTATGCTAAAAATATTTTTAAAAATTTGTTGAAATAAAAGAAAAAAGTAATCGTAAGGCAACTTAATTGATATAATTGGAAATGTAATTTTTTAAATTTTCAGATGGTGTAAAAATAATTTTTGTGCTTTTATATGTTCGTAAGTTATTAAGGAAAAACACCAAAAATTAACTTAATTTTTGATTAATTAAAATTTCAAAAAAGGCCTCCGAGGTGCACATTCCCACCCTCCAAAGAATGTTCGTGCCCGTAGAGCGCCAACACACACACATTCTCCTTTATTATTAGTAGAGATTAATAATTAATAATTTTGTTAACCTAATTTTTACACAGGCGTATTTTTCTAATAAACTAATATTTTTCTATCAAAGTCAAGCTTTTCTGTGTTTGTATCATTATTTGATGCACTAATGCAGCAGTTCCCAACCTTTATTTACTCCCGTAGCCCTTGATTAGACCTTTTATTTTTGAGTATCCCTACTGTCGTACCCATCTCCAATTTTAGTGTATGTTAAAGATTTAGGTTAATTTAAAGTAACTCAAATTAATATAATAAACTTTTCAGGATTTATTTTTGACTTTACATTTTTTATAATAGTTTTAGTTTTACGTTCTAAGAAATGAAAACAGCATTGAATTAATTTCACATTAAGTTACAAAGAAAGCTAACAATTCGTCGCATAATAAGAAACACCACCTATCTCAATTTTTTGAAATTTCAAAGAGGAGGATTCAAATCAGTTTTTTACAACCAATAACGAATATTTCTAATTTTTTTTCATGTCTGGTTGGAACATTCTCTTGTTCATAGCAGTTGTTGAAAAAATTCAGAAATATTCGGTATTGGTTGCGAACAATTCATTTGAATCTTCCTCTTTGAAATTTAAAAAATTGTGATAGGTGGTATAACTTGTTAAGTGGCGAATTACTCATCTTCCTCTTTGAAATTTCAAAAAATTGAGATAGGTGGTGTAGCTTGTTAAATGACGAATTACTCATCTTCCTCTTTGAAATTTCAAAAAAATTGAGATAGGTGGTGTAGCTTGTTAAGTGGCGAATTACTCATCTTCCTCTTTGAAATTTCAAAAAATTGAGATAAGTGGTGTAGCTTGTTAAGTGACGAATTACTCGTAATAATCAACAATTCAAGTGGAAGGCAATTCATTGTAATACTTGAGTTTTTTTTATGGAAGTGAGTTCTATAAATTTAGGTTCAAATGAAGACAGATATTCTCCTGTCTGGAGCAGCGTCAAATTTACTGCGATATTTGTTATAAATGCACGCATAAGACGGGTATCTAACTTTACAAAAGTTCTGTGTCCGAGAAAGATATTAAATGCTTTATTGCTTTACAACCCTTCTTAGTCGGATTTTTTTTCGAATTTCCGACCTAAAAAAAGCATATTTTTAATGCAGAAAATACAAAATGATTATGTTTTGCATTCAAGGCAGGAAATCTCACCACGAAAACGTGAAGAACGTAAGACTATTTGTGCCATTTCTTAGCAATATTAAGAAATACAAAAAATAATCATGTAAGTAGAATCGAATTCGCTTTCAACGATGAAATTTTTCTCGTCGTCGTATGACATGCGATATCAACCGTACGGGCACAAAAATGCCGAACGTATGACGTGCGACGCCGGCCAAGAAGGGGTTAAAAATGAGTTCTTGGTACTCTTCTTTCACTGCTGCGCGATAGGCTTTCGGACATGCATAACTTTCACTTTTCACACTAACTTGGGGGAAAAATTCTGTAACCCCTTATGTTTTGTATTTTCCGCCATTACCAACGTTACTTTCGCGTACTCCTAACTGGTCCACCACTCACCCACAGAGATACTCGTACCATAGGTCGGTAACCTCTGTACTAATACCTCAGGTAATATTTTTGTGATTACATAAATAGGGTCATTTGTGATAATATTAATAGTAAAATTGATATGCCCTATTCAATCGTTTGCCGAATAAATTCCTGATAATTTCTCCATTCAACTACAAATTTTCAACTTTTTAAAGTAATAACAAAGGTATTATCTCAGTGACTTTGATACAGTCGAACAAAACACAGGCAACGCATCGACCATTCCACCGCGGATTGAAAAAAATCCATCTTCCCGTACAGAAACCATACACTTCCCGGGACATTTACGGATGTAGGCCGTCTCCCCTGAGAAAACGGGTGTCTCGAAGACATCAGCAAATAAGAGAATGGAGTTTAAATTTTATTAAACCAGTTCTGCGCGTAGGTGCGCGATAGCATCGGCCCTCGCAGCGGTTTCCATCACTCGTTATCTGATGGGTGCTTTTGTTGCCGGGATGCGGAGGATGAGGAGTGAAAAACAACCGATGAACGCTGGCAGAGACGAAAGACCAGCTTCGGGGGGCGCGCACTAAATGCGAAATTCTAAATCCTGCTTCGTGAGAACTGTTATGTAGGATCTGAAGACTAACTCAAAATTCCAAGCGCAACCTGGGCTGTCATTTTTTTAACGGGACTCGTCTGTCTATGTTAGCCTTCCTGGAACAACGCAACCTTCAATGGAGTCGATTAATGTAACATCACAGTCATATGACGAACGTATCTGTTTATGTCCCCTAGTATCTAATTGCACGTTGTGGTACTATGATGTCCTGGTGGCGGAATCTCAGCTTCGGGACCGGAAGGTCATTTTCTCTAAATAGGGGGAGGGTGCACCACGAGTACGTGGATGAGAACCGCCGGATAAGTAAGTGGATTCTCGCCTACCTAGTGAGTGTACATCCATTCCGATGCCGGAACGTACCTCCCGCGGGAAGGTCGGGCCGTGGCCGATGTTGGCATAAGAATTCCAACCTCAGTGCCGTTTTGCTGTCTTGGTGCCCTTCTTTCAGATCACCCCAGATGCTGCGGCAGGACGGGGAGGTCGCGGTTTTGTTTCTCTAAACTTATCCCTCAAAGTTGGGGAAATGGCTTAGCAACCGGGGGGAAAGGAGGTATAGATGCCCCGTTCGCCAGTTTTATTGGGTGCGATGAAGTCAAAACATTGTTCAGTTTACGTCACTTTTCAAAGCCATATGATAAGGGGGCGTACAAATAATACCATATCCCTGGTCCCACTAACTAAGCCACTGATGACGACTAGGGTAAAATAAATGATATTCTTCGGGCGTCACTTAACCTCTATACGCCACTGGCCATGTTGACGAAACGTTAATGCCTTTATGTCACTTTTTTAAAGTCAAATACGATAAAGTAGCGGAAAATGCCATTCCTCGAGCCCATTTACACAAGCTAAGTCACTGATGATGAAGAAGTGGAGCGAAAATATCATTATGACCCGGGCACCACTTACTCTTGCTACGCCACTGAGTTAGGGATGAGAATTTGCCGGATAAGTAAGCAGGTTCTCGCTTTTCTGGAGCGTCGTGCATCCATGGTAGTGTGGTTGTGTTGATCACATTTGCAATGACGGGACATATTTCCTTCGGCAAGGGTTGGTGCATCGGCTCGTGATAGCCATTTTGTAACTAACAACAGTGCCCATATTATTTTTTTTGCGGTGACGCGACGATTTCATTAGATGGTATTTTTATCAGTGCTTGTCCTTACGAAATGGTAATTACATCTTCATGAAAATAATTATAGATTTTTGGTAAGGCCAGCATATTTGAATGGACAAGGTGCTCTCTCAAACTGCTGAAGCTTATTTTAGCTTTTCAAAATTTCTTAGACTCTGACCAGAAATTGAACCTACGACATGGCATAGGAGGACAGTCCACTTTCCATAAATTTTACATGTGAGCTAGAAACAGACCAATAACAACATCGTTCGTTTTGATTTTTTTTAGATGAATATGTCGTTTTGAAGTCACGTGGGTGTTATTGCAGGCCTGCATCTCAATCACCGTCTCATGAGAGGACCAAAAGCCAAAGACGCTAGATGGTAACTGGAATAAAAGCCCAAAACCTAAACCATCCTCTAAATTTTTTTTAAAAGTAAAAAGTTTCAAATTTAATTCCTAAAACCTCAATTAGTTAATAATTAAATGAAATATTATCCTTCAATTTCAATTCAAACTTATATAGGGCAGTTCATTCCTCTATTTATTTTTCCTATGAGACAAGAGTACTATAATCAAAACGACAAGTCAAAATCAGATGTGGAGGAGAAACGATGCGTCATATCGACAGGAATTCGGTAAATGGAACTCCGTTCAAACAAAATATGCGGATGCGTCTAGAACACAGTATACCTTGTGTATTTTCTCGTAAGGACGAGTTTTCTGGTTTGTTTATTTTGGACTCACAGACCGTTTTCCGATAAAACCTCCGATTTACGCAATCGCAAAATCCATTTGAATACTATATCAAGCGCCAAGTTCGAATAAGTTCTTTCTGTAATACAAAAAACTTTAAATCCTGTGTTCTCTGAACTTGTGAAATCCTTATTATTTAAGTCGATTATAAAAAATCTCTTAAAATGGAACGATTGTAATTAGCTAAATCTATAAGTTAGGTAAAAATTTAACCGTCAGTGATTATTTAAATCATATGGTTAAAAATTTAACCCTCCAAACAAAACAGTGTTGGATGAGTATGCAAAGCAAAAGTGTAATCGCAAAAAAACTTGACTTTGTGATTTCGTTGAATCTCCACGTTTTACTGCTTTTCGAGTACGAAAAACCATTTTTGGAATATGAAATTTAATATATGATCTTTACAACAAATTTCTAGATTTCTTTAAAATTTTGAAGAAAATTTTTCGAGCTTAATTTTTAGCCAATTGCCGATGGCTTACATGCCCAAAAGGCGTGACACGTGGAAATTACTTAACATTTTTTATGTTATTGAAAAGCTTTTTGAGTTGTACATTATGAACGAGGCCGAAAAATCATTTTTGGAATATAAAATTTGATATACGATCTTTACAACAAATTTCTAGATTTCTTTAAAATTTTGAACAAGATTTTTCGAACTCAGTTTTTAGCCAATTGTCGATGGCTTACATGCTGCAAAAGTTGTGACACGTTTAAATGACCTAACTCTGTTTGTGTTATAGAAAAAACTTTTTGAGTTGTACTTTATGAATATATAATCATATTTGTCGTCATATTCTTTAATCAAAAGCTATGAGGTAAGAGAACCCTGACAATAATTTGTAGACACCCTGCACTTTCGCTATATGAATGAATTTTAATATGTATTTTTGACACCAAAATTGCAGATTTATATTACATTTTGAATCCAATCTATGAGGTAAGAAAACCCTGACAATGATTTGTAGACACCCTGCACATTCGCTGTACGAATGAATTTTAGTATGTATTTTTGACACCAAAATTGCAGATTTATATTAAATTTTGAATCCAATTTGTCAATAAGGAGAGGTACAAAATTCATACTCGATTCGACTATACTACGAAGCTAAATGCAAAATGTACCGCATAGTGTAAGTACACAAAAAGTAGAGGGCAGAGCATTCCCTCAGCTTTTTAACGAAAATAATTGAATTCAACCGTAAATAAAAGCAAGGAAATCAATAATCACACTGTGTGTGATTAACTATCACTTTAACCCTTTAAAGGGCCATTTTTCTAGTAGTGGTATAATAAAATAACATTGGGAGTGAAATTCATTTAGCTTATTGGATGTCATTATTTTTTGTTTATTGATTTTATTAATTAATAATCAATTACCAAGTCAAGACACTTCGTTATACTTTGTGACAAAAAATTAGAGCATCTAGGTTTTTATTTCATCGAAAAATTTGGCGAGAACTTACGCCAACCTTAAAAATTTCATTTAAAAATTCATGAATTTGGTGAGAAGTATACTTGCCACGGATTTAGAAATTGTTAACTGATCTTTACTATTTGGAAGTCTTTTTTATCTAGATTTTTAAAAAATCGCCATTTATATATATTAAACTAACATGTGGAATGTGAAAATCTTCAAGTACGTTTACCTTCGAAAATCCCAGTAACTTTTTAAACCCGTCCCTTTAAAATCTGAAGTATAACCGGCGGACGCTGCAACGTCAAGTTGGGAGGCAGTGTTTCCCATCACACGAACAGTCCTTCAAGATTCACCCCCATAAAACTAAAAAAATTTTAAAACCACTCTTTTTGGCCTTCAAATTCTAACAGCATCGGATAGGATGCGTTTCACTTGCCTCCCGAAACGCATCAAAAACACAGAAAAAAAGTCAATCTTTTACACAAAACTGACAGTTCGCTCGTTCAATCTTCTTTCACTTTTATGAAATATCTTGTTTGTTTCTGCAGCCAGGTAATCGAATATACCCTGCTAACGGGAGTAGTTTTCCCGAAATTTTCCTCTTTTATTATCTTCAAATTTGCGCCAAAGTGGAGAAAAAAAACGCCAAAGGATGAGGATGGAGTGTTGGGGTGGGGACGGTGGTGGAGATTTTAAAGCAGTATATTTCACTGGGAGTTGAATTGAAATTTAGGGTCTGGCGGTGTTGGAGTTTGACATGATGGACAGTAATGGTCATCTGGTTTGACGTCCACCGTTTTTCGGGAAGAGTTTTCCTATCTGTCCAATATCATGTTAGCCACCTTGGAGATTTTTGTTGATGAATGCAGTTTTTACGACACTTATCTCTTTCGGAAATAAGTCGATTGCCGATTTGTTTCCTGGCTGTTTGATTAAGTGGGCTTGATCATCTGGAAAACTTAAAACAAAAGAGCGATTGGCAGTGGTACTAATTTTTAAAAATGCTTCTTATGGGAGTTAACACTTTCAAGTTCCCTACATGTTTCGTTTTCAAAATTACTAAATTTATTTCAAAAATGAGTATTAGGCATGTATCTGATAGTAAATATGCAAAGGAAAAAAAATCAGTATTTTTTATTTTCAAGAAATTTGTGGTTTCGCAGTGAAACCAACGAACGTTAATGGGCTATTTTTCCTCCGAATAAGTTATCATTGAAATGCAATTTAAATTATATATTTAATTTATAAGTATAAGTGAGTATTTAGGATATTCAACTTTCATAAAATTCAATATTACTTTCCAGGATTCAATTTTTAAAAATATCAATTTGTGCAAGAACCCTTTTCATTTTGTTTCTCTTAGAGATCAAAAGCAATTTAGCTCTTGCAATGTCGATATTTTTGTGAATACTAACAATATTGAACTGGAATTTTTATATAAGTTGGCCTATATATCTGGATCTTAAGTTATGAAAGAAAAATTACGCTGAGTTTCGCCCATGCGCAGTAAGAAATGCTCAATGTGTGGTTTCACTGCGAAACCAATGAACACGAAAGGCTTGAAGAAAGGCATAGAATAAATCTTTTGTAACATCAATGTAATTACAACAATTCTTTTAATAATACGGCGCATCAATAACACTGTTTCACTTCAAAACGATGTGAAGAATTGACGAAAACTTTCACATAACACGGCAATATAGAATATGGTTTGACAGATAACGGAAGCTCTGATTGAGCATGGCAACCTATAACACGATTTGAGAATTATTCCAACAAAATATTACCATAAAAAAGGAGACAATTGCTCTGACACTTTATAGAAGGCGAAGCATAGAGGATTTTCATGGTAACATAATTTCATGTTTTCATTTTATTTACAAGAACCGCTGACTCAAGCTTATTCAAATTAAATTCTTCAATTTAAAATCAAGTATCGTTAAAATTTCTGAATATTCTTTTCAAGATTTTCAGATTTGCTTGCAGATTAATGTGATATACTTGTTTTTTGCTGTCGCTGACTCACTCACAAGTCAACAACCCTAGCAAACTTTGTATTAGAGTATTTAGATTGTGCTTAAGAAGTTTTTCAACTTTTTTACCATTTTGTGTGTGTGTGTTTAAAATTACTTTTAAATTTAAATTCTCAATTTTTTTTTCTGCTCGAGACACAGAAAACAACTTTCTTAAAAGTGACCCGCAATTAAATGTTTTGTTATTTCAGTTTGCAGCAGTATTTGTTACTTAAAAACTGCTTATACAGAGATTAAATTTAAATCAATAAAAAATTATTTTTTAATTTCTAAACCTATAATTAAAAATATTGTCTTAGGTTGTAGCGGGTAATAAACAAAACTACGAATGCTCTAAATTTTCACTGGTTTATTAAATCCAAAAATTATCAGGTCATGCATCTAAATAAAAAAAAGCTTATTTTTTAGAGTAAAAAATTGAATAATTTTTTTATTCCCTCTATATATCAATTATTTTCAAAAAATGACATCGAAAAATCGATTTTTTAAAAAAAAAATATCGATTATTTTCAATGAATCGAAAATCGGCAGAGCTCTAATTGTCAACTCAGTCGTCGGACGAAAGAAACAAGTTGTAGGTGGAGATAACTGAGGTTATTTTGACTTGTCATTATAATTTTAAAATGACTTGCGTCCAGTTTTATAATTATGTGAAAGAAGTAGATTATATAATTTAGAAAGTAAAATAAACTTTAAAATATGACTGGGCTTTGGATTAGCATTGCATCATTTTTATTATTCTGCGTGTTCATTTTATTAGATTGCTTAAACTATATTGAGTTTTTATCACTATATTAATTTTTTATTAGAGTAGAATAAATCATTGTCTACCCAATTTTTTCATATTTTATTTATTTAGCACTTAAACGTCCCGTATCAGTGCTTGACAATTATGGTAACCCTAACTATAAGGCCTAATTCGGGAATATGTCCAAAATATTTGTATAGCACGGCAACCTGGAACATGATTTGAGAAATGATGAAAACCTTCGTCGTTCACGACGTCAACCAAGAACACGATTTTTGGTTCTTCTGAAGTCCGAACTCATATTTCTGGAATAATGTCTGTGCATATCTCTCTGCCCGTTTGAGTGTCCCAAGTCCTCCCAACTGGCTCAGTAACTGTAATGGTTACAGGTACAGGGGCATGGGGAGGCGTTCTGTCCGCTTGAGTGTCCCATGTCCTCCCAACTGGCTCAGTAACTGTAATGGTTACAGGTACATGGGCATGGGGCGGCGTTCTGTCCGCTTGAGTGTATGTGAATACCATAACTTACCAGTGGAACGAACTAAACACATGAAATTTGGTATGTTGTCTTTGCACTAAAATTGCAGATCTCTGAAATTTGGAGCCAAATACACCTAAAGGCAGACTATATTTCTATCCATTTGTATGGGAACATGATAACTCGAAAACGGAATGATTTAAACAAGTGAAGTTTGTTATTTGTCCTTTACACTCAAATTGTAGATCTTTGTCAAATTTCGAACCAAATCAATCAAAGGAGAAGGTGCTGTTTTAAAATGCAAATTTAGTTCTCTTCATTATGCGACGAAGCTAAACCCAAATACGCAAAATTGTAACAGTTATGCTCCTTATTTTTTAATAAGCACTGCCGCCTAAATTTAAATCTATACGAATTTTCCTATTTTATCTTAACTTATCACTTTTGTGGAGGAATTAATTTGTATATATAAAACTCAATCTATTTATGTTTGTTCCATCATCACTTCCGAACGGCTAAAGGGATTTCGATGAAATTTGGTACACATGTTCGTCAATAACCCATTTGAAGTATAGGATGGGTATATAAATAAACCCTAACACAGTTTCTCAGAGTAGGGCGGGGCAAGGTCTCCAAAATGCATGTGACAAATAGGCCGATTGACTCGATTGGAGATTCCGGTGGCTTGGGCGACTTTGATGAAATTTAGTACCAGATTTGGCGCCAAGAAAATATCGCAAAAGGTAGATTTATCGTTACAAACAGTATTGTTATACACAGGTTTCACTGTATTATTTCTATTTATTTGAAATTTATTTTACGCAGAATGGTAACAAAATGATAGTTGTTAAAATATTATTAAACGAAGAAAAAAAGTTGAATGACATAAAAATTTTATGAAGATGAATATATGGTCGAATGTATTACTAATTTGTAATTTGAATTGGTAAAATTTAAATACAATTGCTAAGGAGACTGACAAAAGGAAGATAACTGAATTAGGTATGAATTTTCTGATTAACTACATGCTCTAAAGTGATATTAATATTTATTTTAAGGGAACTGAGGTATTTCGTACTATCAAAATATTGATGTTTCATTCATAGAATAGTGTACAATTAATCGATCCGAAAATGAATAATATGTATAATATAATGGATTCGAAAAATTCCGAAAGCTCATATCATAAGATTTAAAAATCTAGTGAAAAGGATACAATATAATAAAATATCTATTATTTTGCAATTATATATACAGTTTTTGCATTATTTACATGTTTGAAAAATTAGGAGCACATGTATGAAATTTTTTTCATTGTTTAGATATTGAATTTTATATTAAAATATATCTGTAAGCATTATGCATTTGAGATTTTTTTTACTTATTTCTGGTAGTAGTATATTTTTACGATACTTTTCTTAATGAAAAATATCGTAATTTTTCAGATTTTCAAGTTATATGACATTAATTATTTTAAAATATTTTTTTGTGAGTGTAATAAGATGAAAATAAGTTCAATGTTCTTACTGAAACTAAATCGCATATTGTGCTGACTTCGGGATGATTTTATATAAAATCGTTTTTTCTAAGCATACCTATTTGTTATCATGTATTTGCAGATAATCTCATCACAACATATTATCGATTTTCTAGCAGAAAAACAAATAGTTAGTGACACAAGTATGTTTATATTGTTTTATAATGTAAACATCATGTTCTTGCTATATGTATTATATACACGTTGGCTGCTGATCACGCACTTTGACTCACGCTTCTGTTTCACATTGACTATGTAATTAGATTACCCCTTCTGTACTATCGTTAACCCATTAATTGCGGGTGTGGTTTATAAATCAGACATATAACAAAGCACTCGCAGTTTTTTAAAAAATTTTATTTTCCTCTCCATCACAAGGTTTTGATCAGAAAATGACCGGACAATGCCGAGTAATCTGCTAGTATATAATAAAAAGAAGCAGTCTGTATTCATGCTGGGTCTCTTAGAGCTTGAAATTGACCGACGTTATGAAATTGAAAATATTCCCGACCACTACTCAACTTTCTTCCAATTTTCAGTTACCAATTTTATAATGCAACTCAGATAACTCGTAATAAGATGTTTTCTTTTTGCTTACAATTATTTATTTAATTTTAAGAGCTTACATTTGAACTTATATATCACGATAGTTTTATTACAGGGCCCACATTCATTAAGAAACCGCCTAGGACAGAGTTAAGACTTTTTAACTATAGACTCTTTTTTGAGTGGAAAGACTTTTAAGACCTCGTTTTCAATTCAATGCCACCAGGCTGCACTTTCAACTCGTTTCTTTATCACGTCATAAATAGCTAAGTTTCGGTCATTTCTTACGAAGATAAAAAGCTATTGGAATATTCTCACTCCACCTGACACAAACTTACCTTTTCTGTGGTACACACAGGTACTGTTTCTGCAACACGATGTGGTGCAATTTATAAAAACCATTAATTAGATTTACGTATACGGAGAATCCTAAAAGTTCATTTACATACTTTAAGGGTAGGTCAGGCATAGAGAAGCAAATGATTTTTACATTAGAACATGGGAAAAAACGCAAAGGGGTGGCCACTACAGGGGGATGTTTTTAAAAAAAGGATACATCAGATACCCAGATAGCAAAGAAGGTTCGGAAAGATTGCCATTTCACTTTCCATAGGCTGTCCGCGAAAGCATTTCCGCGCAAACCGTTTCGGAAACCATTGCCTAAAGGTTTACATTAGAAAGATTTTCATGAACTACCTCACCGACAAAGTTTGAACGAAAAGTCCGCAAAAGTATTTCCGCGCAAACGGTCTCGGAGGAATTCGAAGAACGAAATCGTACAAGTAAGTTCAATTAAACATTAGAGCTAATTAATTGACATTCCAGATAACTCTAAATAGGACTAAGATGACGTCAGAAGAAGGAGCATAAAAAAAGGGGGTTGGACCCCTCTGTAGGTGTACGGCTTGGGAAGGGGGTTCTATTTTGTCCGCCGAAAGAGGACTCTTTAACAACCTTTCCAAAGACCTGAAACCAGCTTGAGGAAAACCTGAAAGAAGCTTGCAATAAAAGCTTCGGGAAAGCTTACTGGAAACCTTACAGAAAAATCTTGTTTCTTGTTGACTAGCGAACCTTTCCGCTATCTTGCCAAAAGGTTCAACCCTTGTCATGGAAACCTTTGTGACAACCCTTTATCCTTGCTGACGACAAGATTTCCAAAACCTTTTAGATAAGCTTTCTTTGCTATCTGGGTAAAATGTATAGCAGTTTTAATGGAATACAAATTCACAATAACAGAACAAAACCGTTGAATGAATAAGAACATGACAAGTCGTACGCATCATGACCGATACAATGGAAATAGGAAGTAGGATCAACAACAACAGCTTTGGAGTACTTAAAATAAGTGTTTTAAGGACATGCCGTCTGAAGCTTCTATAATTATGTTATTGTGATATCGTAAATTTGTATTCCACTAAACCGGTGTTGTACATTTTATACATTCTTTTCTTTTACCTAATTGACTGACAAAAAAGACCTCTGTATAGGTTAGCCTCTGCGTTTGTGAATCCATGATCTATAGCAACAATGATTTGTTTCTGTACGCCTTATATACCTTTAATATTTAGAAATGACCTTTTGGAACACCTTGCATATTAAAATTTAGTCCGGTGCTAGTATAGGGTTGAAAGAGTATTAGTTATGAAGCCATTTTACTAGCGAAAGGATGCGGCAAAAGTTAAACCAGCTGGAGTGGTCTCCCCTAAACTTCCCCGCATATGGGAAAAATACTCCAAGTGGCAGTAAACGTGGGCCATCCCCAGACACAGGTGGGGTAAAACGCGCAAGGCGACCACGCCTTTTTTTTGAGTCGTAGTATGGTGAAGAAACCGGATATGCAATTTGAATTCCTTTTTTCAAACGATTGAAACCAAAACTGGACACAGATCTACAATTAAGGTTAGGAGTTATCATGTTCACAAGCATGTGATTATACAGACCGACAGACAGTCAACCCTTTGACGGATGTGGTCCAAAATTTGAGACGGACTTGCATTCCTGTTGATAAAGCTGTGTAAAAAATTTTATCCGTCTATCTATTTATGTTTCTGAGTTATCTTGTTCACATGAACACGGACATACAGATTTCCCGACTACGGATTTCTTCCAAAATTTGATAGAAACCTACTAATTTTCTGAGAAGTGCATATACCAAATTCATCCCTATAGCTCAAACTGTTTTCGAGTTATCGTGTTCACAGACAGACAGACATAATTCCAAAATTGTGTTTTTCGGACTTATGGAGGTATAACACATGGAGATTCATCAAAATCACGAGTTCGAATTTTTTGACAATTACAATACTTTCTCTTTGTATATTTCGTATAAATATATACTTTCTCTTTGTATATTTCATATAAATACGTACTTTCTCTTTGTATATTTCGTATAAATACATACTTTCTCTTTGTATATTTCATATAAATACATACTTTCTCTTTGTATATTTCGTATAAATACATACTTTCTCTTTGTATATTTCGTATAAATACATACTTTCTCTTTGTATACTTCGTGTACGAGAAAGTAAAAAGTGGTGTCTACACATAAGAAAGTGAATATACGCACAACTAAAAAGTACTCGCAGTGCCCCTAAAGGCCAATGCACTCGTTGATCCTATTTTGAAAACTATTGTGGATATTTGACAAACATCTATTTGAAAGTTATTCAGTGTCGTCGATTCAGTAGGAAATGACGCTCAATGCCCATGAATACCTAAACCAAAAGCGTCAACTTAAACCAAACCAAAGCTGTGAATGTCGGTTGATGCGGTTTATTTATGTTTTATATGTTTAATATTCATTTATTTTCCTATTTTATTTATATTTATTACTATTCCAGTAAGAACAAATAATAGGCATTCCCTCCGTAATGGAAACAACACTAAATTCGAACGGAATCTCACAAGTTTAAATTCACACTTTTCGCTTTTGATTTAGGTTATTCATGCTCATGGAGTGTCATTTTCTGCTAAACAGACGACACTGATGCCCAAATCTCCGATAATCTCGAAGATGAAACCGCTAAGTATCCCCGAGTGGTTTCATTGTGTAGCGTATAACTCTATGTGTCCTATGTGTAAACACTAACAACTTCTGTTACATCAACTCACAAATGAAAGAGCTGCCTAATTTTACGCTTTACATCCTGTAAGCCGTTTCTCTGCTCGTAGCTCACGAGGTGTATAAACAACAGAAGAGATTTCTAAATGAAACAGATCCAACCCAAATTTTAAAGAAACATTTTATTTACAATGCAACAACACTAGGAAATTTATCTTTTATAATCCGAAATGACACGCTCAAAAATATAGGATAAAGACAATGCTGTGTAAACATTCAGTTCAGAGACAAATATTGAATAAAAATTCCACTCAGGCATGCAACACTCAATAATGTGCTGGAATCATTTTATGGCACACCTATTTTATTAGTATGAAAATATCTAATTTGATTGTAAATCACAATGTGACCAATATTTTTGTTCAAAAAGGAAACATTTGAAATGGTGATAAATTTTACAATAGAGCATTTTTAAAATCACTTCTAATTTTGATTTTATAAATAACAAATATATATAGATGGGTATATAATAAGAAAACTTCAGCAATTAAATAATAAATCTAAAATAATTTTCTAAAATTTGATTATGTTAAAATGTGAGATAAATCGGATATACAATGTGATTAAACAATAGTCATCAGTCTAATTTTTTTCATGTTTTAACCCTTTATATCCTAACGGTACATAAAAGTACCACTTAAATCACGCTTATATACTCGTAATAAGATCTTTTTTCCTCATGGTATTCACAGGAACAAATAGCATGTAATTCCAGCAGATGGCAGCTGAAGGCAGAAATTAAATTTTTTAATTATTAATTCAATTAATTAAGTTATTTTATTAAATTTAAAAAAAGTTTTTCTCTCTTTCCTATAGCTATTCTGCTGCAAAACGTATTTGATGTAAAATTAAAATTCAGAAGTTGCTGGTAAATTAGTTCAGGATATAAAGAGTTAAACTCACTTCAGGTTGTTATAAAGGTATGTTGATGTATATATTTTACTATTATCTTTAAAATATCTATTTAAGCTTTCTACAATATCACATTTAAATATCATTACGAGACAATATCTGGTTTACTTTAATACTTTATATTTTCATCATTTTCGGTAATAATTGTTCATGAGCATTTTTTTTAAATATTTGGCTTAAATTTTAAAATCTTTTGAAATATTAACAGCTTTCCTACTATTCAAAACATTACATAGCGCATTTAGTCATATTTGCATCAGTATCATTTTTCACTTTTTCAATTAATTTTAAGTAATTTACTAAATGATTAAAAAAGCTTAATTTCCTACATCTTTTACAATTTGTAAAGTTTATGGCAAAACATTATAAAGTTTTTTAAGAAAGAAATTTTTCCTAAGAAATTAATTTTTAATTGATTAATTTAATTGAAAAAAAACAAAACTCAAAATATATTTTTTCAATTATTTTTCTGAATAGCTTATGCTGATGTATATACATTAAAATTTAAAAAAAAAAATAAAATGAAAAATAATACAACAGTGTAGGGTTAATAATAGTGAAGTTTGGTCAAGCTTTTAGGAATAAATCACAAATGTTACTAAATAACATTATTTGTATTATGCATATCAATACTGATTTTGATCTGATATCGGATAGCATAAAGAAATTTCGAATGTTTTCTTATTATTAAAAATAAAGAAACTGGCAAACTGGCAGTTTACTTACAAATGTCTTAAGATTCCAAATTCAGTCCATTCGGGTTATAATACCCTTGATGTGATTCATATCAGCAAAAATTATAAAAAAGAATTTAATTAAATAAATCATTCAACTGTTAAATTAAAACGAAGAGTACAGTGACCATTAATGTTCCTCTGCAATTGAAGAATTTTTTGTCAAAAAAATTCAAAAGATCACATTTTAATTGTCATATTATTAATTAATTAAAATTCACTATCTCTTACTAATGCATAAATACACATAAACAAAAATTAGTTACGACTTTTATAATAAAAACTTTACTGAGATATTTTATTATATTATGCATTCATAAAACTAATCAAGTTTAAACTGATTTTCATTTTCAATAAATTAATCTAACTAATTTTAAACAGCATTGTTACGACAGCAGAATGTGATATCAGATATAATCTGAATGTGATTCAACAGTTGTTAATAGGAATCTAGATTTCAGCAATATTTTCAGTCATATTCACCAACTTTCATATCTTCATCGATTTATTATAGCTGTTTCACCCAGCACGATTTCCTTAGTCTAATGAATTTAGCGAAATTTCAACATTGACTACAGTAGCATATCTCGTATATATTCTATACAAAAAAATGTTCAATATATATATATATTTTTAACTATCTTCATCCGATTTGGGATACTGTTTTACTAATCTAGTGCTGAGTTTTGTTACATGTGCTTTTGAAAGCATTGCATAGTTTCGAAAAGCTACATTCATATCACATCAATTGATCAGAAACAAATAATAGAAATACCTCACTGGTTAGCACTCTCTGTTATAAATACAATTGTTCGTACCATAAACATAAATGAAGTTTGTTTTCTATAAAACTGTTTGAAAAAGTTCTATGAAATCTTAATTGAAAATGAAACATCCTTAAACATAACATTTTTGGGCAATCAATCTCATTAGCAAGGAATCTAATTTTGTGTTGTGAGCTTAAACTGAATATTTGCGATCGGTAAAAAATGTATTGAACGTATATACTTAAATGCCTTTGATACAAAATAATCTAAAATTGGCTTTTAGCTTCTGAAAAAGTAATTAAAATTTGGATAAACGAAATTAATTTTACCTGCTTAAATCATTAACATCCTTATACAACGGGCTTATTATCTTTTACTTTAAAGTCCCTCTAATTCAAACTTAGACCTATTTAAAATAAAAAAAATCTTGGTATATCTTGCTGTGTCCTATAAGGACCAACGAATACAGTGCTTCAAATTTGAGATCAAATAAATTGATGATTCAGATTAATTATGTTCAAATTAGTATCACTCCAGTGTAACTATAAATATATGACGCCAATAATTATATGTCATTTAAATTTACAAAATGTATAGTTTTAATATTTTTTGCAGTTTAAATATGGAACAATTTTCAGATTCAACTTGATCCATCTAAGTTGGATAAACAAAAGAGGGTATTTTGTTTTCATGCGTATTTGAATGGATGAAAAGGTCCCAAAACGGTTTCTATGCTTTAAAATAGCCAAAATGTCATTCTAGCTCAAATGTCTACGCCAAAACTAGCCAGTTACACAGGATGGAGATAAATTATTTGACCTATTTCAAAAATTAATAAAAAAAACTAATAGTCTTACAACTACGGTTTTTTAAAAATGAAAGCTCATTTTAAAACGTGTAAAGACATTGAGAGCCGCCCTACACAAATGCATATTGTATTTGTATTCATTTAGATACAAATAGCGCTTTATATGCTAAATACTTTTGAAGAATTTTTTTCTGAATGATTGCTTAAAATAGTTATTCAAGATTTTAAATTGATCTCGGTGAATTTCGGCAATCAACCAACCAATCACTATTACAATTACTTGGCAAAAATAATGACAATATCCGTCATGCATTTCCCACCTAACATTTCTAATATGTAAAATTTAGGTCAACTCATGCTGTCACATAATACACGTCAAGCCTGTCGAGCCGAGTTAGAAGTCCATTGCTTATTTCGCAGAAGGAAAATGACTTGACGCCACTGCACATCGTAAGACAATGTGTAGTTTGATGACAAGCATAGTCAAACTTGTCAGGTAAAATGACACTATTACAAAAGTTAAAGTAAAAGAATTTTGAGAGATTTTTACACGATAAGTTCTAACCCACTGATGCTTAGTGTTCATTTTTAGGTACGCTCCTAAAAATGCATCATAAACTCACAGGAATTATTTTTTCAATATAAATTTTTGAAAAAAGTTTTTATTTTCAAGTCAGATTCAAAAGTAGTTTTTTGTACTGTGAACTAAAAAAGGGTAAGTTTGTTCAATTATTTATCAATCAATTTACTTGCATTTAACAAATATATAAGTAAATACAGAGTGATCCATAAAGATGGAGCAGATTTAAATTATTTATTTATAATGAACGACAATAGATAGAGACACATACGACACATCATTGGATAGAAGAAAGTTCAAAGTTTTATTTCATGCATTCGGATAATCCCAGTAAAATCGGAGATTCTCCAACACTGGTTGTTGCCACACATTCAACAAGATCGGGATGATTTTATCTTCATGCAAGACGGTACTCCACCTCACTTCCGCCACGAATTACATCAGTATCTGAATGACATCATTCCTACCCCTTGAGATTTTTATCTATGGGGGTACATAAAAGACAGAATGTATATGTTACTGTGAAAGACCGAAATTGGAGAATGTCGACTTTCACCGGTGAATGTCGACACATGCCACAAACATTCACCGACCGGAGAAACTGAGATTCACCGGAGAATCTCGACATTTGCCAGATATCGGTCTTTCACAGTAACATATATACCACCTATACCTGCTACCCTTCAAATATTGAATTGTTACAGCAGTGAGTTTAATAACCAGGGACTAGTTACTTCGTGTGTGGAAAGAAATGGACTACCGATTTGACGTTTGTTGCATTCCAAATAAAGCCCATGTTGTACATAAAAAAAACTTTGTACTTTCCTCTATCCAGTGATGTATGGTATGTGTCTCTATCTATTGTTCATTAATTAGATATAAATATTTTAAACCTGCTCCTTCTTTTTGAATCACCCTGTACAATTGTAAGAACATGTTTTCTTTTTGCATTTCACATGGTTTTAGATGTTGATGGGTTTTTTTTTGAATTAATAGTAGTTTGCCTAAATAGGGACGCTAGACTCAGGAGGGCAATAAAACATAAATTTTTTAGGCAGGATTTTTTTATTAATTTTCCAGTGGATTTCAGGATACGTAATATTAGTATACAAAATATTATTGAAAAAATGCGACTTGGGTATTAATGGGCGAAGGAATACACTTTGAAGCTTTAAAATATCATAGTAATTTTAGACAATATAAAGAGAAAGTAAAACTTCAGAACATTTACTCAATGATTAATGATAATGAAATACTCTTAATGGGTTGGAAAGGCCAAAAATGTTTCACTAACATCAGATGAATTGGAAGGAATAAAACCTCCTTCGTTTTGTAATGATGTAACTGTAATGATGATGAGTACATGACGTGCATTTATGTACAGAGTGTGCCGCCAGTGCGGCATTATTGTTGAGCTTATCTTCAATTACTTAAAAGTTCACATCATATGGAAACATACGAATTTGAAACGTATGTGCTGACATAAAACTACGGTCAATATTTAAAAGTTCCACAAAATACATGAGATGATGAAACGGAAAAGACATAACACCTTGGAATGATAACATTTGCACATGAAAGTAATATATATCGTAAATAGTGAAACTGAAGAAAATGCTTTCAATCACAAAAATAACAATAAGTAAGTAAAAAAAATGCTATAGAAAAATATATAACAGTAGCATGCTTACATGTGAAATTAAACACAAATTTATATATTTACAGATTTGAAAGGAATATTTTTCTGTAAGTTTTGACTTTGATTTTAAGAGTCTTAATTTGGTTTCATTTGTTGTTTTAGCGGTTGAAATGTATCTATATTATTTTAAATTTAAGTTCATTGATCAGTAAAATTGATCATAAATTTAAGATAAATTGCTATTAAAATTAATTGCACTTTTACATCATTTGTCAAAGAGATGCTGTAATGGTCAAGTTTTTGATCTGAAAGCACCTTGTAGCAGTTAAATAGAAAATATGTTGTATGAAAAAGCATAATTTAGTATATCTAATAAGCATGATTGTTATACATCTCATTACTTATAGAAACAAGGTTAATTATGTTCAGAAGATCAAAAGACTCACATGTAATTGATTTTAGTTCCCACTGGGAAATTACGCATTTCTGTTTGTTTGATTTTTGAAATGTTTAACTACATTTTCAGTATTTACCTGGGGCCATTGTTATGTAAGGGAAAAGAAACAATAAATGTAAGAATTATGTTTTTAGCTGCTTTCTTCTAATCACTTGTATCTACTATCATTGCCTGATATTTGGTCAACAGTCAACCGATGAACTTTAATAGCTCAAGGGACAAACTGCACCGAATACTTGGTTAGCAGTGAAGGTAGATTTAAAATCGGATTAACTAAAGCGAGGTACTAAAAAATGTAAGATTTAGAATTAAAAAAACTGTTGGTTATAGTATTATTTACCTGCGGCCATTGTATAGATCTTATCAAATTGTGTCAGATATGGAATGAAAAATAATCTGAAGAACACTACCAGAACTATAACATGCAAGTTTTGAATATTAATATTTTATTCATGTTGCTCCCAACCATTTATGAAAAATATTGACTATTTTAAGCAAATTTACAACTTTACAACTTAATGCTTATTATGGCATAAAATGTTGACTAGTTTAATGACTTCGCTTTTAGCTAGTTTATGGGGACGTCAGTGGATTAACTTAAATTCTGATAAATTGAGTGGAGCAACTTTTAGGAAAATATTCATGGTTAGGTGGTACAATTTTTAATAAAATTATGATGACTTTAACGTCATAGCTTTTAATAAAATTTTAATTTCGTCAATGACATAGTTTTAATTCTGATGTTTTTCTCAGGATAGCTATTAGTAAAAATTACTTAGTTTCAGTAGCATAACCTTTATTAAAATTGTGATGGTTTTAGTGCCGCATCTTTTAGTTTCGTTTTGATGATTTCAGTGCCATAGATTTTAATAATGTTCTGATAACTTCGGTGCCATAGATCTAAGTAAATTTTTATGTAAACGAATTTTTTATGTTTGTAACCAGAATAGCATCCCTTATTGAAGCATCCTAGTGTGATTTTAACGAAAAAAATACATTATTCTATTGTTCACATATTTGATTACTAGGCTAGGATTGTAAATATTCAATCAGAAAGGGACTAATTAGGGTGAAAGCTCCCTTTTTAGTTTTAAAAAGGTTAGGAAAGAAGTTTAGGAAAATTCCGTGCTTTAAGCAAACACAGTTGTATAATTTTTAACAAAATTCTCTGATACTAGAGTAAAAAACTCTGTTAAAGTATCAAAAATGTACGAGGAAAAATCAAACCAATCTGAATGTTGTATACATTTTAAAACTGCGATCTGAAATGTGCAACTGTACAGAATATAATTTTGTGAGAATATTTCTCAAATATGTACAAATATTCAGTGCATAGATAATGCATGAAAAAGTGAAGTACACATTGTACATATAAATTACACTGCACAGTTAATAGCTTTTTGAGTAGTTTTCTAAAATCCATTTAAATTATTTTCTAGCTTACATTACAGCAGTTTTAACACTAAACATCTAATTTCCCACTGAAAATGTACGTATTTCTAATGTATAAAACTTATTAGAAATAATTAGCAAAATGAGCTAACACGTTAAGTTCTAAGTAAGTAAACTATAAAGGATCCTTTATGGGATTATATAACTATTTGAATTTATTAAACTTTTAATTGGATGAATTTACTTTTACCATTTTTCCTAATACATTAATTCTTCTTTAAAATAATATTGTGTATGTATCATGATTCGAAAACCAGAATATGAAGGAATATAATTTTGTTTTATTTCTAACCGTGTTTTGAGATAAAGAGAAAATATTTTTTTCAAAAATCTTACAGATAAAGGCACCAGACTGCGAAGATTTGTTCAAAAAGACCATAATTTTTCAAGTACTTTGTGAGCTAGCATCTGTATATCATAGAAATGAGAAAAATATTCTCTCATTCAGTACCTGCAATCGAAACCGCAACTGTTATAGTCACAGTACTTAAGCATGTTATAATTTCATGACAACGCAGCAAGCGTTGCTTTTACTATTTCAGTGTAACTTGGCTATAATGGTTAGCGAAATAAAAATTCGATTTTTATCTCCGAAAATTGAAATTAGGAAAAATTGGGTCTTAAAATGAGAAACAGTAAGAGAAAGCGGCAATTTTTAAATTAAAAATGACAACAAAGATAGATTTTTAATATTTAACAGTTTTTATAAATAAATAGCGAGTGAATTTAATAAATAAATAATTAACGTAATAAATTTTATTAAATTTTAAAAATAATAATTATTTTTTTAATAAATAAGTAAGTAATTTAATAATTTCGATACATAAGTAATTTAATAATTTCAATAAATAAGTAAATAATTTTCATAAACATTATATAGCACTTTGAATTCAACAACTTTACAATAAAACTTCAAAATAAACTGAACAACTCACATCTCAAATGTTTAAAATGGTTACTTAAAATGAAATATCTGTTCTTTTCTTTTGCTTTTTTGATTGATTAGGTTGAACAGAAGTAAAGGTCTTGAGCGAGTTAAGGGTTCTAAATTTATGCACTTAAAATTTAAATCTCCGAGGATCCTAAGTATAGAGGTATTTAACAAACGAAAACAATTCAGAAATAAAATTAATTTTGCAATATTTTAGTTTATCTCTATTAGACAAAATAAGTTTGAATTATAGGCGATATTTTAACATTAACCTCTTGAGACCCAAAGGTATAATTTTCGACCAATTTTCTCAAAAATCTAGATTATTACTCTTGGTAGGATTAAATAACATTATATATAATTAATTTATTAATTATATATTAATTAATATAATAAATCAATTGATATAATTAACTAATATAATTAATAGATGGCATCACAGGACTTTCCAAAGCATTGGACAAAGGGGTTTAACCCCTTAAGTAGTATGCCCGGATATTTTCCGGGCATCGAATTACCACAATTTTAAACATAAACTGAAACAAAGTCATTCACAGAAGTCATAATTTGATAATCATTCCATAATCATTTAAACTGTCCTTTAGGCTCACAATTAAATCAAAATGACAACGCATTTCCAAAATAGAAGGTGGCATCTAATTAGATAGTTGAAAAAACAAACCACTTCAGGGGTTAAGAGCTTTGAATGGACAGCAATTGTTTTTGTAAATAAAACACAAATGCCCATTAAAATGGACGCGAGGTCTCAAGAGGTTATAAGAACTTCAATGGATCAAAGAAAATTTCGAATTACCGACGAACTCAAAGTAAAACGTCCTGTGTAGCCAAATTTCACTGTACTATAATATTGAGATGTCTGACTATTCATTACGAGACCGTTTTAAAGACCATTTGAAAATGTTATATCGAGTCTACCTGATTATCAGCGGTAAATATTACATAGTTATTTATAGATTCTATCAATCAAATATACTATATATTCTTTTACTGTGTCACAATATATATATATTACTTATTATTCTACTATACATTCACATATCACAAAGAAATAAACGCTCTTTGTATTATATATTTTAATCTCTTTTAATGCAAATAGCTTCTTTGAGCTTGTTTAAATAACTTTTAACGATCTATATACTATTTGCCATTTAACTAATCACATATAGTTTTTCTCCTGAATTGAACTAGTTGCTTTCGTGTGAAGATTATTTTAAATGCTCACTACTTCGATAGTAAAATGAATAGTTACCGTAAGTTATCATATGATTTGATCGTATAGTTAACTCTTTCTGCAACGCGAAACTACTTATGTGATCTTCACAAGCTAAAAATATCTCGCGTGCTTCAAAAATCTACGCAGTGAGTTCTAGATTCGTTTGAAAAGATTTGGTCGATGGTTATTTTCATTCAGTTGTCTTCGAGGTGATTTCGTAGAGCTCAAGATATATGAAAAGTGTGTCTTTGGAGTTCAACATTATCATTTCATTATCCTTGATTGTTTATAGAATTAATAATTCATGAGTTTAATTTAAAAATGAATTAAAATTGTTCCTTAAACTTACTGTAGAAATAAAATAAGTCGGAAACTTAGGTGTTCTTAAAAATAAACTGCAATTCCCCGTGCTTAGTAGTACTGTTAAAAATGCAGATACATTAAAATATGAACAATGAAAAGAAGATTAAAACAATCAATGGATGAATTATCTTTGGGAAAATTCAAATCAAATACCAGTTATTTGAAACACCAATAATCACACACTTGATCAATGTGTATCGTTATCGAAGAGTCGTAATCTGTACCAATCAAGTTTAAAGTCAGAGTTCGAACTTTGATTAGATTCATTTTACTTCCAATCAGCACCTTTCTACAGGAACCACGTTCTCCAATAGACAAGTTTTAGTGGGATCAGGTTCTTAAGATTCTGTTCTCTCGTTATTTGTCGATATTCTGCATGGCAAAATTCACAGGAAAAAAATTAAACGACATACATTTCAACAATTCGAAAAACATTTCTTTTAAGTATTCTACAGCAAAACAATTATCATACGCTATTTCTTTTTAAAATATATTTTAACCATTATGGGACGTAGAAGCGAATTTTGACCACTATAAACATCGACAAACGCCTTTTAATTTTGTCCAAACTTCCTGTGCTACACGATCGGTCTATTCCTATACCTGGCACACAAACAGGCCATTCCTTCAACAAACCCCGTCAGCAACTCGTCTCTGTGCCCTTGATTTGAAATTTGAGTGTTTGTATCGAGTTAACAGATTGAGATTTAGGCATAGGTGATTCATCAGGTGAAGAATCACTTGCTGGATCTATGGTTACATTGGGGGCCGATGGGGATGGGCTGATACCACCTGGAATATCCTCATACCTTACGGAACAGAATTCTTGACGTTCGTTGTCTTCAGTCTCTGAATCGGATCCCTTCACGCTACAAAGTTCCTCAAGACTGACAGTTAAGTTCTCTGAATCTCGATGCAGCCTTCTTTTGATGAGGCCTTCCATCATGTGGTAATCTTGCTCTTCAGCACCATGCAAGATCTCGGACTCGACAGACAACAAGGTTTGGTATTCGGCACTATTCTGCCGTGAGAAAGATGTAGCAAATGATGGACCAAAGGTGTGGGTCAGCGGGGATGTAGCTCTTTGTCTGCTATATCGGGACATTGAAAAGTTCTCGATGTCATCTGTGATGCTGGTGTATTCGCCCCTGGTGAGCCCTAGGTGGGGTCTTAGCGCCCCACCTGGCGGATAGAGACTGCACTCACTAGTGTTGATGGTAGCTTTTCGTCTCAAAGCTCCACCTACTGCTACAGATGCGCTTCGTTCAACAGGTTGCTTGGCAGGAAGCAGATTACTAACAGTGTCTTCCATCTGAGATACACTGCTTCCTCGGGTGAGGATTGGTTCAGAGACAACATCTGACTCCACCGATTGGACGGTGAAAGTGTCACGTATCGGGACTGTGGATTGTCGCATGAGACCAAGCCTATCGATCGCCGTCCTGGAAAGACGGCGTTGGTGCCTGCCACCGATGAACACAGACTGTCTGTCAGTGGAGTCCTGCGATGAGAACTGGGGTGTCAGTGAGTTCTGAGAGGATACTGAATCACGTGTTTCGTTGAATTGGACCTTACTGGAAGACGGACTCTGTAAACACAAGAAAATAAATCATTATCTGGAGATTCAATTTTCAACAAAGTGAAATAATTTTGATCAATTGACTAATTAATTTAATGATATTTTCACAGCTTAAATTTTATGATAACATATCGTATGAAACAATATACTCTGAGAGAAGCAGATAAGTTAAAATTTTTTTAAATAATTAAAAGTATTTTAAATAATGACTAAATCTCTTTTATTCACGACAATTGTTCACATAATTCTCGATTTGACAAGAATGATATTCGACAATTAAGATTTTAATAAGATCACAAGAGTTAGTTCATACTGAATGAGAACTTCAAAATGCTTTTCATACACCATGGATGTTGCTTTATCTCTGAATTAATATAGAATATATTAAATTTTTTTATTAAGTTTAGGTAATACATTTTCTTACTCATTTAGATACAATGAGAAAAGTATTGCTACAAAAGAACTAAAAATAGTGGGGAAAAAAGTAAGAGTGTTTTTTAAAGTGTATAGTCAAAGTCAAGGTAAAGATAAATAAAAATTCCCAATCACTTTGATCAATAGCATATGATTTTGGACGTTTAGATTAGTTATTAAAAAAACTTAATAAAACACGGTTTTTATAAATTTACAATTTAAATCTTTAATTTTTTCTGTCCTGAAAAAAAGTGAAAAGGGGGTAATAGAAAATAATGACTGTAAGAAATATGATGTTACTGTTTTTCATATCATTAGTTGATAAAAATTTCCCTCTCGTTCTTTTTAAAAAATGAGCATATACTCGTATTTATTCAAAAATATCGATTTGAAAAATTACTCTACTTCAACTGAGTTATTAAATTTAAAAATTTTAATAATCATATTTTAGTAGTAATGTTTTTCACACGTAGAGGGCAGCACGACGTGTAGTGTATAGGATGTAAGTTCCAATCCTCACCAGAAGATAGCGCTACCTTCCAAACAACAAATAGATTATATATTTTCTATTCTGCGAATTTCGTTTTTTACTATAGAACCAGATTCATTATAAAGAATCTCGACAAGTATTGAGTATTTTTTTGCTCAATTTTTTTCTACGTCATTGACACGCGAAGACTTTTCATAAAATGCAGATATTATATTTAAAAAAAACCAGAAAAAAAAAACGTATTGCTATTTTATTATCATTGAACAATTATTGTTTCATATAATAATTTTACTAAAATGTTATGCAATGAAACTAATCTTATAAATCATTATTATGACATAATTACAGAAAAATATTAAAAAAACATAATTATAGAACAATATATTTAAAAATTCACATAATTACAGGAGAATATTTTTAAAAAATATGTATTATCTAATCATTGCTATTAGTAAACAATAACTTATTTTAAAATTATTTATACATTCTATATATTTAATTATTTATTTAAAACTAAACGTGGGAATGCGTCGGATATTTTCTATACGCAAAATATAAAAAAGATATGCCAGGTGAAAATAGATATAGCTCCCGTGAAATCTAAGCTTTGAAAAGATTCAAATATAACTAAATTCTTCAGAAATGATACGAGTAATGATTTCCAGATAATTACTATTAGAATATTATAATCAGCTATTTAAGATTGTAACCAGCTCAGAGCAGATAAATTTTCTAGTAATAAAAATTTGTAAAATATATGAAAGTATATTGGTGATTCTTAGAAGATAAAATAATAACATAAGAGCATAAAATTTACATTTTGAAAGAACGAAAGTTTTGCCTGAAAATTCTTCAGTAAAGTCTTTTACTCTTCGTTAAGCCACAGGCGAGTTTCGTCCGTGCCTTAGAACTTAGTCGTTTACCATAATAATAACTTCATAAAAAAAGTTATATCATTGAAATGAGATTACGTTTGTTTAGACATAGAAAGTTTGATCACACCAGCGGATACTGTCAGTGGCGGAGACTGATTCGAAAACTAGCGGGAGAGCAGAAAATTTTTAGACGTCTAAAACTACCCTAGAGTATAGGGATATTAAATCAAATTAAGGAAAGTTTTAACTGTGATAGAGATAAAAATACAATAATATTCACGAAAAACGAATGAAAAAGAACGAGGATGAAGAGGAATCTGATGGATGTTGTCATCAAAGGCTGCCATCCATGCAGATTCTGAATTAGAATACGTTTTCTGTCGAGGAAAAACGATTTTAAGGTCGAAATTAAAATTTTCTTCTGAGGCCTGAACCTATTCCGGAAAGAATTGGAAACAAAATAAGGAAGAAAACATTTATCCACAAAGGAGAAATTCAAAACAGTCTTTTAAACGTAGTCTGAAAAAAGGGGGTTTAAAATATTTTACCTCCCTTTGTTGCGGAATGAAACGACGCTCAAAAGTGAACTTTGTTTATAGGTGTGCGCACCTATCGTATCTATTATTATTATTTTGTCTTTATTAGATATTTTTCTATCCTAGAGTATGGGGGTAGACAAAAGTATTTAAAAATTTAATTACAAAATTAGCTAGCTTTCCCGATCACTGTTGCTTCCTTGTTTCAGTCAGCTAAAATGAAATTAAAATTAATCTTTTTCTGAAAAAAGTAAGGTAGTGACCGCTCCCCCCGACTCGCCGCCACTGGATACTGAAGGCTGTTTCAGAGAGCGAGTATGCAATTCGTCCAACCACAACCACCGACAGTGCATCATAGTGTCGATGGTTACTGCTCCGCGCCTTATAAAAGGTGTTTTGGATTTTGGAGACAGAGCAGTACAGGGGCCCCTGCCGAAAGATCAGGCAGAGGGGGGAGGCGCAAAAATGACCATTAAGGAAACCAAGATTAGTACGATCTGCTGTGTAAATAAAAATTATTCAAGAATAATCCTTCTGTGCCTGATTAAAGAGTACGGGAGTTGTTAGTGGTTGTACCTGCAGAATAGCTAGAAACTGCACTTCTTGGGAAAATATATGTGAAGAGGAATTTTCCAGTAACATAACAAATTATTTATAGCTTTTCAATCAGATGTTACAATACTTTCAAGATTTTCATTTTTTAATCATTTGCAGAATATCATTTGGTAGTAATATAATTTAAATTAATCTCATATATTCTCAATTCTTAATTATAGACCTCTTATTTTTTTATTTCTAATTAATAATTTATGTACTTTACGTAGTGTGAAGCAAATAAAATCAGTTTTTGGCACGAAAACCAATATTCAGCAGTTACCATAAACAATAAGCTATATATTTTGTTTTACTTTTAGCCTTTCAGAAAATGTACAATTCAAAATTTATTTAACGCAGTGATACATTTAATTTGTTGGGTACAGTATTTTTTTTATCTATATAGTTCATTAAAAGTATAATTTTTGAAGAATATATCATTTTTAGTAAACCTGCTAACAAAATATTAAAACTTGCTTTATCTGTGTAGGGAAAAAATTCAAGAATTTAGTTTGGCGGAAGGGGTAAACTTTTGGCAGTTCTGCCAGGGGCGCAGGATCATGGCACCGTTCTGTTCAGACATTCATAATTACCCCTATTAAAATGTTTTCAGAGCTCTTTGCTGTTCAAAATTGAGCCAGTCGGGTTCAACTATGATGGTGAAGTTGCTGCCATGTTAGAGACAGAGGCTTAAGTGGGACATTCACGATCACGCCTTGCCACTCCATTTTGCGCACATCGTGCCAAAACCCTTCATCAATGGTAAAATCCGATGAATCGGCGCAGTGAGGTTGAAATGTCTGGATTTTCATCCAGTTTGGATTGCCATTCGGTGCAATAGGCCATAAAACTGAAGAACGATAGTTGGTCAGGGAGACCGAGCCTCTCTCACAAAAGCGAAAGCCACAAAATGGGGGAGGGGAGTGTGGTTGGGAGTCAGTCTGGGGAAATTAGAGTGGGGGAGGGGTAGGCGCATTAGCTCTAGGGGAACGGTGTGCTCCTAGATGATGGGTTTGCAGTTGCCGCGGTCCGACACGCTAATGACCCATTTAATTAACTGGCTTGGAAATTGAAAAATGGGGACTGGCTCCTTGCTCCAAATGTAGTGGAGCGCTCCCCTCGTGTATATCCAGCTTTAGAGTGCGTGGAGGATGGATGCGAAGCGGTACATCTAGCAAGAGTTTCACCGAAGGGGTTGGAGTTGCGCAGGCGTGGCGTGGCCATACATGTTCCTACTAAAAGCGTAGAGTGATATTGAGTGACCGACTTTAAACTGGGCATTCATGAAATGGCTAAGCTATGCTATTTCTCCTAAGACCGGTTTTTCCCTCCACTCATTCAAGTCGAGATATAAGGCACATCATTCACGAAGGCTCCAAAGTGCGCTACCGCCGCACTTCGATCCACCTCATACTCTTTCCAACACAGCGGATTTCCAATTTTCTAGCCTCGTCGCGAGGTCCCAATCTAGTCAGAACTATTGCTTTCCCGCTAGCCTCGCAGCGAGGTCCTCAGAAGGCCATTCGACCATTCCAATCAGACTTCAAACTGTTTGGAATTCCAACACTTCCAATACCGCTATGGTAATGCTTATTGGTTTTTCACACTGACGGACGGTTTTTCCTTCCCGTGTTTCAAAATTTCCAGCGTGGAACAACGGTGAATGCCCCGCTTTAAACTCTAAGCTCTCAATTCAGCTGAAAAACAAGTGCCAAGACAGCATGCTGTGCCTACATTCTAAAAGATTAATTATATTTAATCTGGAACATCATTAACACATTCATTTTAAAAGACTAACTATAGTTAATGTTCAACATAAATAAGACATTCATTTTAAAATACTAACTATGGTTAATGTTCAACATCACTAAACATCACAGCATCACGGTGATTTTTATCATGATTTAGAATGTCCGTTACCTTAGTGATGGTCCTGCTGTCCTCTAAGACCAATGCTTCGTTAGTTGGCTCCACTATTTTGGGTGCGTCGTTGGTGCGCAGACGAGCGTACCGCTGCGCAGTTTCGTCGTGGTCTTCGTCTGATGGCTCGGACTCGTCACAGATTGAAGACATGGTTCTGTAATACAAAATAGCCATTTTATAAGATTTCAGATAGTGAATTACATGCTGTATATTACTCACTGGGTTCAAAATATTGCTCATGCCACATCATGATTAGTGTCAGGGTAGTGTCTATTTACAACTTTACTTGCATCAGTTTTCGCGAATATTACCTTTAAATTGATCAAATTAGTAACTTGAGCTGTAACTTCAAGTAAAAGCTTTGTTTCTTTACAGCGACACAGTGCCCATTACTAGTTATAGACAAACATTGTTTAGTGTTAAAAAATAAATGAAATGCTTTTTTTTTATGAAAGTTTTGAAATTCAGATTGTCATTTGAAACTAAATTCTGCGTGAAATGTTGTCACAAAGGTGGCATTTGGATGATTGTACGTGAAATATTATTTGAATTCTTTTGCTAAGAATTTCTTAAATTTATTTTAAGGAAAGTTTACTGACTATTCATGTTGATAATCCATAGGTAATGAACCATGAAACAAGGTTGGCTTGGCTGATCTTATCTATTCACCAAGTACTTTTGATCTATTCAGAAATGTTTGTGTTTATTACAATCTAAAGATTATCTCCACAAAAGAAAAATAATTGGAAAGACTTTGTTTAATGTTAACAGTCAGAGAATGCTTAAACAATATTCAGTATATTTCCTTACAAGTAATGAGAAATTTGAGTTCAACAATCAGGGAAATATATGTGAACCAATTTTATACTTAATTTCAATAATTTGATCAGAATCATATTCAGATTCAGCTTGTAAATTTATGATTGCTCGAATTATTTTTTATCTTGTATAATGCAAGAATAATGCTCGAAATACGAGTAATTTTCAGTCTAAGTAATTATCGAATTTAGCTTACAATTTACAGAATGAATGCTAACTATATTTGAAAATATCAAGTACTTAAAATTTTTCAGACAAATATCACGCTTTCAATGCTTTTTGAAATCCAGTATATTATAGGTGTAAAACTGTTTATTTCTATGTTTAAAAATCCTTATTTAGGTTAAAAATGAAATGTCCAGAAACTGATTTTAGTATGGTAAAGGTAACTCAGCATGGTATTTGCGTTTGCATTTTTTTCTGTTTTATTTTTGAGAAAATTTTTTTAATTTGAATTTTTATAAGTGCTGAAGATAATGAAGCAAAAATATGGATTATATAAAATTGCCGTTATATTTTTAATTCTATGAGCCCTAATCCGCCCCATTCGACAGAGATCGGACTCAGGCGGTTTCGGGCGCCTGAGTGAATTTTACGGGAGAAAAGTTGTTCTTTCTTGGTGTACAATTGGTCGCCCAAACTTGGGTGTCGTCCTCCTGGAATTTTTGTAAAGAAAGGAAGGATTTCATTCTGTTTTCGTGAACGAAAATTTACTTCAGTTTTTGAGGTACTGGAATTCTCACTTTAGCCTGGTCAACAATGTCAAAGAGTTAAGAACCAAGGAAGGAAAAGAGCATCTATCAGCCAAGGGCTTAGAGTTATTCATACCCTGCTGGCAAACCAACCAGAGCTGCATAACTTGTTATATAGTGTTCTGAAGAATTCAATAACAACTATTTTCTTACGAATTTCACATTACCTTATATTTCAATATATTCAATAAAGTATTTCAGTACCTTACGAACTTCAATACCTTCGGCAGCTCCTGGATTACTTATACCATATTTTATTCTGAAGGTGCGATTGTAAAAGGGAACAGCATGAAACGCGAATGCAACTACTTCTTCCAAAATAGTGCGGCGCATTTGTGAGAAGTATCCGATTTTAAAATTCATAAAAGAAGTCTGGTTCACATGTAATCAAATTCTGACTTTGTTGTTGTATGAAGCACGATTCTGAAATTCATAATAGAAGTACACAGAACAGCGAGTCATCTGTCATAGAATTCCGACAATGTTACTGTATGAAGCATATGATTTTGAAATTCATAATAGAAGTATGATCAACATATTAATAATCTTAAGTAAAATTTGGACATTATTTCTGTATGAAATGGTACCCTGTCAAAATAGCCCAAGCCATAAGAGACTAGACAAAACAGCCCAGACAAAATAGCCCTGACAAAATAACCCAAATTCAAATTCTGAATGACACTAAAAAAACATTATTTTCTCGGGGCTATTTTGACGAGTCACGGTGTTAAATATATAATTTCGAAATTCCCAATAGAAGTATGGTCAATATAATAATCATCTGTGGTAAAGCTCTGTCTTTATGGCTGTGTGAGGTAAATCATTTTGAACTTCATAAAGCATAAAGATAATCCGAAATTAAATTAGGAATTAACACAAATTTAAAAATAAATTTAAACATTTTTTTGAATTTCATGATATATCTATGGTAAAAAATATTCCCCCGTGAGAAAATTCTGACATTATTACTGCATGAAGTAAATGATTTTAAAATTTTTATTATGAGTGCAGTCAACGAGGAATCACCTGTGGGAAAACATAGAAGGCGGTTTCCCCGAAGTGGGCTCTGCCATGGAAGTGACGATGTAGCGGTGGATGACAGCCAGCGAGGCAGCCGTCTGTTCGGCCAGGTCTTCCAGCTTGGTGAGGCGGAATTCTAAGGTCTTGATGCAGGCGCTGGATTCTTTCTCGCGATGATTTATGTCTTCCACCCTTTGAGACATCATTTCCACCCTGGAAGGAAAAGGAAGTTAATGAGAGTTTTAAATAATGGAATCAGTATTTGAATGAGGAGATTTAGACAAAAGAGATGGATGATCACAAACGGTTTTTAAACTTAGCTGAAAGAAGAACTGCTAAAATATATATAAGAACAGTTAAGAAAATATCTTTTGAAACGTTAAAAATAAAGGTTTTTGCGAACGATACTATTAAATGGGGTACTGAAGACTCTGTAATGCACCTTGTTATTAAAAGATGGTGAGATTCATTCAAAACAGTTTTTAACATTCCATTACATACTACAACTGAATTTTGAACGAGTTTTTCTTTCGATCCTTTAGTTTCGACCATTCTTTGCAGAAGGAAAATAACTTTTTATCTATGAAAATGTTAATAAACTAAATTTGGAATTCTCGCCTGAAAATCCAGTTTCAGATAGAAATTTTTTTTTTCACTTATTGTGATTTTTTCAGAATAGTTGAAATTTTGATTTGTTCCGAAATTTGTCATAAATGATAACAGCTGCTATGCAAAATTTCTCATGCAACATTTTGAAGATATAAATTACGGTAAATCAAGAAACATAAATCTCTGAAATGGAAGGTGTAAAAAATATATTATGTAGGTACATAAATGCAATCTAAAAGGAGAAGCATAAATCTCAAACGGATGCACTTTTTTGTTGATACAGGTAGCTCAGAAAGATTTTGGATCTTACTGTTCAGTAATTTATGCATTTATGTGATTCTATACCCCATTACTAAAATCTGGAATTCAACAATAATTGAAGTCTCAGCTGGGTTCTCTCTCTGGAAAGATTGGATTCACCGCAAATTAGCCAGTATCAAATGATCCCATTAGCTTAAAACCTGGAATACAGCAATAATCGAAGACTCAACTGGGTTCTCTCTCTGGTAAGACTGGATTCACCGCAAATTAGTCAGAATGTACATCAATTCGTAATTTATGCGAATGATACCATTAGCTTGCAAGCAATTAGCTAACAAGTGGCACATAATGTGTATTACACAAAAAGTTCAGAATCACTGAAAATAACAATATTGCTGAGCGCCAGAAAATAACACGAGTTTGTCACGATAGGTTGCTATGATAATTTAACTAGATATTCAGGTGGGTCTTTTAAGACTAATCAATATTTAATATTGGCGTTTTCAGTTTTTTTTATTCTTCTGATGGCACTTTTCTGCATTATTCTAAATTAATTAATTTATTTATTCTACGACGTCGCTCTTCCTTCTTCGATCGCTTCACTTAAAATCGTTCCTACCCTAAGCAAAACTATTTAATAGAAGTCCGTTTACTAGTCACTTTTACGTCACGACGTATCATTTAAAGATTATATTATGCAATTCTTCATGAACTGCATGCATTCAGCTGCTCGTTTTTTCGAATTCAGTACCACAGACATTTAAATATTGGTTAATATATTATGTAACGTTTTATTCAAAATACAGTTAATTATTTAGAAAAAAAATTCAAAATCAAGTTCATTCAGAATTTATCAAAAATTTATAGTTTTCTTCTATTTGATTTACACACAGCATTTTTCAGAAAAACCTGGATCCCTTTTCAGAGAAGTGAATTCTGATCGGTTTGCTGACCTTTCGGTGGTGAATCGCACTTGCTCCTCCGTGGACATGTGGAGCTGTGTTTCTTTTTCTCTAAAGTACCCTTCGACGCATTCTTCTTCGAAGTCGTAGATATTCTGCACGTCACTCTCCGATAGGAAAAGCTCTGCAAGAACAGTAAATATTCCAAATGTTCATATAAAATAAAAATACAAATGAGGGCTGATTACATTCAATTAAACGCTGGCATTTTAACACTTTGATCGTCGCATGAATCAAATGCAATTCATACTTAAATTCTATAATTAGATGATCCCCTTCTCTGCTGTAACTAAGAGATAACAGAAAAGGGGCATTAAATTAGATAGATGATTCGAATCTCAGCCTTGAATCATGGCAGCGAACGTGTTAAGCAGGGGCGGCTCGTGTGTAGGGACTGCGGTAATGCAGCACCTGCTGTGTGGTTATGCATATATAACAAAAAGGATCGTATAGTGGTATTTAAGTTGAAACAGATTACTTTATTTCCTCCTTTTTTTTTGACAAAAAAAACTATAAAGATTTACCAATTATAATTGCATATTAGACTTAAAACTATCAGATTATTTACTTCACAATAACACCAAGGTCAACATATATATGTGTATATATATATATTTATCTTACCAGGCCAGTTCCTTACTCAATTTGCTCTAGGCTAAATAAATGCACACAGACTAAATGAGCTATAATAATTTATGTTTATTAACATGCCTTGATTAATACTATATGGAAATTTTAGTCGATCGACTTCCTTTCTCACAAATCAAATGATTAAACACGTTTGAAGTCATCTAGACATATCAAACACAGTTACATAAAAAAAAAAGAACATAAGGTATGCACTTATTATGATACAGCTACACTTAGATAAACCTAAAAAAAAAGCTGATTCACTAGAAATAGTCCTAATGCCTTACAGCGGCCAGAGTTCCACTTATTATCTCTTTACGCGTTTTAATATTCTTGGAAATGAAACATGCTACAGCAAGAGGTCGGCTTTCCTTTTTATCCTTTCAAAATTGACAAAGAGATTTAATCTACACTCCGCTGTCTTTAAAACCTTCAGCTTTCTAATGTCCATAGGTACCAAGGAGAAACAATAAAAAAAATTCAAAATGGGTACTTATCACTGTGGCTCTGCAGCAGCCCCTACGGTAGCACATTCTGGCAGGGGAAATCTTCACATCGACACCTGGAATGCAACGGATCCACTATCGCAGCGTCCTCCCGACGAAAAAAAATCCTCTTCGCTGGGGCCTTCAACCCCCGACCTCTCCAAGAGTCCCGTTCACCTCCTTCGATGATGTCCAGCCCCCGAAAAAAAAACATCACTCCGTCTGTCCTTCCCCTCCAACCAAAAGGCCCGCTTTCCTACGTCATAGGCTGCTACGTCACTTCCCTCTCGAACGTTCTCCAAAGTTCAGGACCAGATATTTCGTCACCTCACAGCAAAATTGCGTCATCCACTCGTATTTTCACTGCCGCTTGACTCAGCATTTTTTGACCGGGCCATGCTTCGCGGAGAAACGACGATCCACTGGAGCAGGGGAAGGGGAAAAGAACTCATTTCATCTCCCCTGCTTTTTCATCTTTTGGCATAAACAAATTCTCATTTCACACACCCAGGAATTTAAGACAATTTAGTCACTATTTAAATACAGCATAAAATGGCAAAAACAGAATTATTTAAAAAAAGTCTTTTAAGCGATAAGATATTCAAATGTTAGATAAAAGAACAGACTTTGAGTGTTTTGATTAAACGCATTTTGAAGAAGGAAAAATAATTGAAGTTAATAATTAAAAATTTAGTTGTTAATTTAATTTAAATGTTGTGGGACAACACAACACACCCCCAACTTTTTCCATTGTGTAAATTTAATCAATTTATTTTATTTGGAATTTAATGTTTAAATTTATCAACAATCTAACGCAATTTTGTATTAAACGATATTCAAGTGAAACGCGAAGAAAAACCTACGCAGAAAATGAAGTTTCCTATCTTATTTTTTCACTACCCGAAGAAGAAACGCAAAGGAGAAAGTAACAATTCAAACGGGAACTACATATGCTTGCAATACCGAATTCGACCTGCGCGCATGCGCAGGCCTTTCCTGTCTTTCTCTACGATAATTTTAAGCTGAAAGGGTACTATCGAAATCGACAGTTCCCGTCGCGTTAGAAAAGGAGTTTTAAACACTTTTTTTGGCGTGCTAAAAACTTTGAAAAGAAATAGTGAAATGAAAGATAATTAATGATAAATAAAAATTTAATCGATCAAAAGGTTTTTTTGTATGACAATGGAATTTCTTGCAATCCAAAAAATTTTTTGATGATTTTTAGTTATAAATGCTGATGAAATACATAATACAACTTTTTCGTAATACGAATATGTTTTCAAAATTTTCTTGAACCCTAATATTCTGTACCTTTCTATTTGGGATCATGATTTATAGTTTAAGAATCCTCGATTTTGAATAAAACACTGTTCGCTTAAAGGGACAAAATTTTTAGGAATATTGATAAATATATTCCCAATTTAAATTATCGCAGTCCACCTTCAGATAGATGTAATAGAATAAATTAATCATTTCTTTTCTCCTCTTGGCAATTCCCGTTACTACGTAATACATCAGAATTTGAACTCAGCTTTCTAACATTAAAAAAAGATAAAATATTTTCTGACGATATATTTTCTATATGAATCGGGATACGATTACATGTAGCTGTTTTGATTTCAATGGATACAGAATTTTTAATCGTCGTACAAGCATTAAGGTTAATGTTTTTGTTCTTTCGCTGAAAACAAAACAAGAATGGATTTTATTTTTAAATAATTTTTAATTATACTGATAAGTAGTATTCGCTTACGCTTCTGTTTCTATTAGTTATACTATAACATTTTTCCTCGTTAATTAATAAGAAAATTATTTTATTTCTGCACTATACTGTCATCTTAATGTTAATTCTTTTAAATGTAGTAAGGAATACATAAAACGGAACTGAAAAACAAATTTCGAGCTTAAATTTTTTATTAAAATTAATTTCTTAAAATACCTACCTACTTGAAGAAAAGATGTTATTAGTTATTCATTAAATGTAAAACTACTTCAAGTTAATGAAAAAAGTCAAAAAATGTAAGTGGTTCAAATATGCATTACTGCGCAGTGAAGGATTAAAGATGCGCAGGAAGGACAGCATCCCCAAGATTACATAACGCGAGCCGCCAATGCACAGTGTTAAGATGACTTTTCCTTAGTACTTCAGGACAATTACCAGATAATCATCGAGTTTAAAATCAGTATATTTCAAAAAGTGTTACAACAATAAGTAATATATCTGAAAAAGGTGTAACAATTCAATTTTCTTTTCAAATACAGTAGACTCCGCTTGGTTAATGTTATCATTCGCTTTATATTATCAAAAACCTCCGGTCCCGAACCAACGTATTCAAATGTACATAAAATTATTCGTTTAGTGTGATCACTACATCATTTAATGTTATCAATTTTGATGTAAAGAATTGTCCGATCCCTGATTTTCAACCAGCATTAACGATTGACGTTCGTAGAATTTTTCGCTCCACACATTCCAAGAATTTCGGGGTTTATTTCTCATAACCTCTCTTTGAAGGTCGTCTATTTAGCAGGCAGGGACGTGACGTAATTTTCATTGAACCTTCTGAAGGTATGCAAAAGGAAGAGTGGATGCCCATTGACGAGGACATTCCAGTAGCTGCCACAATAACAGACTTGGAAATTTGTCAAGCAAGACCAAGCAAAAAAAGTTGATGATTTGAAGGGGACGAATGTGTTGAAGGAAACCCTCCAACGAATGCCGAAATGAGGCAAGTTCTTGATATAGTGAAACACGGCATGCAGCATCGTTCAACAAATTTTAGAAAACAATATGAGACCGAACAATGTATAAATGAACTGTTAGGGACTGATTGTCGTCAAGCAATAATTAATGAATTTTTTAATTGTTATTTTTGAAATAAATTGATAGCCCCGAGGGAAGTGTTTTTTCCCTTTTTGTTTCTTTTCCCTCGATGTGATAAAAATATAGTTGATTTTACCCAATTCGGTTATTGTTTTCAATCGGATAATGTTATCAAAATTCTTAAGTCCCGAAGTGATCACACTAAGCGGAATCTACTGTTGTTACAAAGGCCCTAGATGCTCTCCTTCCGTTACTCGACATTCATCTGTATGGTTGCCCAATTTTCCAGTCACAGTAATCAAACTTTTTGAAAATTAATAGCATGACTATTTCACCAACATAATCAGATTTCTTACTTTATATTGGGCACTTCTGCAGTTTACAGTCCTCCCTTATTTCCAACAGGTAAAAGTTAAAGCGTGTTCTAATCTTTTTGGAACACCCTGTATACGAAATATGAGCACATACATAAGAGCATTTTTTTCCTTTGGCTGCTTTGCTCTCCATCTAGTGGCTCACGCGGATTAGTTTAGTTTAGCTATATTAACGTCCCGTTCTGATGCAACACGAGGGCTATTTTGGGACGGACCTCGTAATTTTGAACCGCAGACAGAACACTTAAAATAGATATCTTTGCAGCCACTGGTGGCTCTCACATTAAATTTCATTATTACATTACAAAGAATTTTAAGGAGTTTTTCTTTGTATAGCAATTGAATTTTATAATAAATCATGTATGGGCTTCTTGTTATTATTAGATACTTTTAGCCAGGACAGCTTATATAAAATGAACAAATTCGAAAGCTTATCTAAATTACAACTTATAAACTTAAAATAAAGTTGTCTTAAACTATATCTATTTCTAAATATTTGTCATAATGAGAAGAGATTGTGGACTGACTGAGTCCGTGGTCGAAGGAGTCCTCTTTCCCCTGGCACCGGGTGAGAAAGTACTTTCCGAGCAAGTGGATATGAGAGAAGATGATCAGAGGGGGCGGAAGGAGTGGTTTTTGTTCGTACTCCATAACCACCTTGAAACGCTGGCTTTTCCACACTTCCTGGGACATGTTGTTCACCTCGAAGAAGATGTTGCTGAAAAAGAAGTATTCAATAACTTAAATACATATAAAGGACTGACGTAAATGAATATTTACTTTTCACAATTGCAGAAATTCTTTTTTTTAAAAAAACATATCAGTCAGGACCGGCCTTAGGAGGTTCGGGGCTCGATTAGAAAAATTATTAACGTTTTTTTTTTGTTAAGTTTTAGTACAATCTAAGGACTTATGACAAAGAAAAGTCTGTCTTAAGTGTTATCCCCTTGACTATTTCGTTTGTTAATACAATGTGCCGAAGTTTGTGCCTCGTAGCATAGTGAAGAAAACCGTGTATGTATTTTGAATGTGTTCCTTTCTTCCCATTGAGACCTAAATTTGATTTAGATCTGCAATTCTAAAGAGAAAACCATACGCTAAATTGAATCCATCTAGCTCTTTGTGTTTCTATGCTATTGTGTCTACATATGCAAGGATGCGCAGACTTTTTAGGTACAGGATTTCGTACAAATTTGATTAAAACCTAAAATGTTGGTGTTCTGATAACATACCAAATTTCATCTGTCTAGTAGCGTTTTTCTGTTATTATGTTTACCGATAAACCGACAACACAGATGTAATTACAAAAATGGTCTTCAGACTCGGGGCGATTTAACACTTATAGATTTGTCTAAAATTTCTAGGTAGAATTTCATGAAGATTACAATGCTTTGTCTTTGTATCCTTCGTATGAGAGAGTAAAATACATAAATAACTCTTTTAAATTCTTGAACTCAATTCTTCACCCTCTGGTAATAACGCCCAAGGCACTTTCACTGCCTAGCTCACCCTATTTACGCCACTGAACTGTAATCGGTCCAATCGGCTAAAGGCCGGCCATGATATCAAATGGTTCAAACCGATCTTAAACATAGTTTGGGAAATCCCTTTCTTCTCTTCTAATAGCATAGTAGTCCTTCTCGACAAAAGATGGCGCCAGGATTATTACTCGGATATTGCGATTTCAGACGAAGTTTCGTATAAAAATTTTCTGGGTGATTAAAATTTTAGCAACAATATTTTTTTTCAACAATAGTAAACGAAGGTAATCAAGAAAGCTTCTTGCTTTAAAATTTTTACGAAATTTAATCAAATTAACTCATTAAATTAATGTTCTTTTCATTTGTTACTGATTAATTCTTCATTAACTTGTTTTATTTTCATCTAGCTATGCTATAGACCGCGGAAATACTTTCAGTTTCGTATAAATGTGATGAAATCTGCATTAATGCATATAGCGGCGAATACAAAAAAAAAAAAGTGGAAATAAACTTTGCATGATAGGCGTCTGAAAGATTATTATGTCATTTTTTATATACAGTTTTTAAAAAATATAATTTTTATAGTAAATAAAATTATAATTTTCTATAAATTTTTAACGAAATTTCTATATCGGTGCCAATTTGATGTTTGATATATTCGAAATTCGAGAAAATCTAAACAGTATTTATTTAAATAGTTAAATGCTATAAAGTCAGTTTCTAGGGTTTTTTCAAGAAAGAAAATTTCTATCTCGTTCTTGTTCGACAAAAAAATATAAATAATGAGATCGTAGGAGATAAAATAAAGATTCTCAAGTTCGTTAGAAATTTTCCGATTTTACTGATAAGTTGAACTCGTCAGTGAAGTGAAATCAATACCATGGCGCCATCTATCGTTCCAGCTTTCACATTAAACGTTTCGATTCAAAAGAAATAATTTAGTTTAGTTTAGTTTAGTTATATTTAAGTCCCGTTTTGAAGAAACACAAGGGCTATTTTGGGACGGACCTTGTAATTTTGAATCTATAGAAATAATATTTGGTATTCATGACTCGGAATCTTGTAGCACTTCAGATAAACTTTGCACCAACATCTAACACTTTAAATTTAGTTTACATAAAAATAGAGAGTTTACCACTTTTTAAATTTCAATTATGCCATCATTTGTTTATGAAAAAATTATTGTTTCATTAAAACCATTAATATCGCGCAAGATATTTTCTTTCTTTCTAAGGAATTCTTGACATAATTCGGTTTCATTATTAAAAATTTAACCCTTAATTTAAATCTCAAAGTTGCCAACTTTATAAAAAGTTTTATTTTAGATGGAAACTGATATAAATAAGAATAACGTTTCTAGAATTTTTTTTACATATTCCTGTCATATTTATGTAATAATAAATTATGTTTAATTGTATCAAAAATATTTGAACAGTATGAACAAATAACTCACTTAAAAACTGCGATGAGTAGATTGACTAGAAGAATGTTTGCAATTAACAGGTAAATGGCCATGATAGCTGGGTTGATCCACATTCCAGGACGACAAGGAATCTGACCTTTTCCGTCACCGCACTGAGCTGTGAAAATAATATTTCAAGAAGATAAAAGATTTTATTTATTACTACCAGTACGTGCACGGCGTTGCCCGTGGAATCAGGACTTCTACAAAATGGGGAAAAAATGCTATTTATTTTTTTATGCATCAAGTTTTACCAATTGTAAATTGTAGATCATTACTTTGAAAATAACATATAAAGTGCGAAATAATTTAAAATACTACTACCGACATTTAAATGCAAGAAGAGAACTTCTCTATCTAAATGTGAAGACGACCCCTTTTCTATTTAGAACACAAAATGTCGAATATCTTCCGATATATCCATGACATATTAAACAAAATTTATTTCTTGGGGTATTTCTTCATGAGAAATTTATTTATGGCATTAAAAATGGGTGTTGCTATTAAAAATTTTGAAGTTAGTGCAATTTTAAAAATTTAGATGGCCCCTTATGAAATTTTTAACCACAGAATCTTTTAGTATACGTTATTTCCTGATGACTGGTAACTTTTTTTAATGCCCAATGAACGTTCGCCGAATAATGCTGGGTTGATCCTTTTTTTTCTTTTTCCTGCGACTGTACATTTGATTTTTTTTACTGTGTAAATCATGTAAAAAATGTCGTTAAAAGAATTTCAAAATTATTTTCTTATGAAGTTCTTTATTTTAAGTAAAACATTTTGGCATAAAATGCGAAACTTTTCAATTTAAAAGACTGCTTATGCACCTTTTTAAGAGTCAATTAATTAAGCATGTATTTCATTTTTAAGGAGCTATCTAAATGCTTTCTCCGAAAATAACATGTAGCTTAATTACAAAACTCTAGTCCATACTGAGAGTGGACTTACGATCTATTTTGTCTGCAAACACTTCCCCGTACAGCATGAAGTAAGGCATGTAGAAGATGCGGCGCACCAGCACCCAGGAGGGCTCTTCGTCAGGGTTCAATATGCCCTGCCTGGCCACTCCATAACTCATCAGCACCACAAGTAACAAGACCACGAAGTAGATCATGTCGATGACCTGAAACGGATCGAAGATGTGCAATATTAAGATTCAAGATTCTTAGTACCTTTATGATATGCAGAATCTTTTTCTTATTTATTACTAGCCCCCTTCGGCGATCAGCTTGTTCGCCGGGAATATAATTTCAACTGAATCTCTTATGTATAAATTGATATTCATGGTTCTCTTAACAAAGTAAGTTTATGTTTAAAATTTTGATAGATATTTAACCCATGTTCTTCCAATAGCCTTGCACCTATTCTGTTCGTTGTCTGCATGAACGTCCCTAATGGAGTCGAGTAACTGTCTGTGTCATGTAGCATACAATTGCCCGTTGTCGGCATCAACTTCACTCTCTTATTCCTCTTGTAAACTATGCATTTGATTTTAACTTTAAAATGTCGCGGAACATTTTACGTCCAGCAGCATATTTGCTGAAATGATGCTGATTAAAACATGTCAATAAACATTAAAATATTACCTTAGCTTTCAACAATGAAAAAGAAACGCGCAAATAAATATTTATTTAAACATTGAAAACGGTTTGAATTGTGTTGCAACGATGAAAAATATTGTTGTAAATTATGCCAAAAAATCTTTTTAAAAGTTTATTAAAATTAGAGGAAAAAATAACGGCAACTTAATTGATATCATTGAAAGGTAATTTTTTGCTTTTTCAGATGGCGAAAAATAATTTTTGCGCTGTAATATTTTCGGACGTTATTAAGGAAAAACACCAAAATTTTTGTTATTTTTTTAATTAATTAAAATTTCAAAAAACGGCTCCGAGGTGCACATTCCCACCCTTCAAAGAATGTTCGTGCCCGTAGAGCGCCAACACACGCACACGCGCACGCATACACACATTCTCCTTTAATATTAGTAGAGATATTTATACAGATTAACCAGCGAGCTAGTGGGTTGAAACATCCATCCTACCAAGGTCTGAATTCTGTATTCGTTATTATTTAGAAACAGATAGACAATCGCTTTTATTAGTATTAGAAATAACAATAAGGTGTTCTCTTTTTTTAATGCATGAGAAAGGCGAGATGTCGTAAACAATGCAATGTCTGCTTAATGAATTTATTAAGGTTACTAAAAACTATCACTAAGCAAATCACTGTAATATTAGAAAACCACAAAACGAAAAGCATTTCGTCCCCTTCAGTTTTGAGGATAAGTCACAATACTAAATACATGTCAAATAATTAATGACAGTACGAGGGTAAAGATCAATAAAAACCTACAGCATCCGTCCTGACTTCATTTACAGTTAAATAAATTGCCATGTTACTGTAAAGGTGGCGATTATGAAGCAGGAGATAAAAAGAGTTAAAGATATCTTCATGTTAATTTAGCACAAATCTAACAAATATATCTTTAGCATTCAAAGAAAGCAAAGATCCCCACTTTTTTTAACAAACTTTGCTGATACGCAGCCAGTGATCAAAACATAAGCATTCTTCTGGGCTACTTGTTAAATGTTTTGAATAGTGCATCGTTATGCCTATTTTCCTAGACTGTATGAGTGGGAACAGTATTATTGCATAGACCGGTTGGGTGAACTTTGTTGAAAACGGCTATAAAACATTTTATTACACAAAGTTAAACTACAAAATAAAGTTTACTTAAAAAGTGCGTTTTTTTCACAACTTACCATTTTTCCTATCATGGTGACGTAAGGTCCTAAGTACTTATTTACACTAAGGAAGTCCAGGGATCGTATATACCAGTACATGATGTCGAGGCAATAGATGACTCGACCATAGTCCTGAGTTGCTGGGTTCAACCTAAGGGACATTCCCACTAGAAAGAAGATGATGACCGCGAGATCACAAGGGTTCCATTTTTTCTCTATCCATACGGCGAGTTTTTGAGCAAAGTTCACAGGTTCTGAAGCCACAACCTGCAGAATAAACAACATTTGATAACAGTGGCGAATCTAGGATTCCGGTCGGAAGGGGGGGGGGTGAGGTCATAAAAACTTTGTATCGTCGTGATGAATGTCAAACCTCAAGGCTAAAGTAAACCAAAACTCTTTAACTTTACAGACTTTACTCACCTGACAATAAGAATCATAAAGAACAATACAATACTTTCGATAATTTAATAAAATTTGCATTGATATAACTAGTCAAAAAATGTCTTCGACAGCATCAACGCTACAAGTGGAATGACTAGAAAAGTAGGAAAATTTTCGAGCTAGAAAGCAATTTTGAAAAGTTTTTATTATTTTTTTAAAGAGAGAAATTAAGAAAAAACAGTTGTAATGATGTTAAATAAAATCAAGAATTCTGACTTGGCTCTGGGGGGGGGGGCTGTAGCCCGATAGCCCCCCTAGATTCATCACTGTTTGATAATGAGTAAAATTGTACTTTTCTGATATTTTACATATACTTCAAGGACAGTCGATATAACCTTTAAAGTTTTGAATATCCATACGTTCAGTCTCAAAATTAATAAATTTTTAATACACATTTTATGATTTTATATATGCACCAGCAAACCCGTGCATGCAACCTTCCCCTCCCTCCTCCCTCCAAGTAAAAGTATTTAGACTTTCTTTGAGTTCTTGAAATCGAATACTCAGAAGTGTATATACAAAGTGTCAAAGACAGTTTATTGATTTACAACATCTCTTAATGTAGTATGTTTGATGACGGAATGGATTTTTCAGAGTCTTGAGAATTTTCCCTATTATTGAAATACTAGAAAATCACCCGTCATGGTATGACGGGTGCAAATTGCCTCTTCATTCGAGAGATTTCTCGTCAAATTTGTCGTGTTTAAATAGATATATATGCGAGAGAAATGTTTAACATTGATTGAAAACAAATAAAATAAGCATATGTTTTATGACAGGAAATATTTTTTATTTACATATTATTTAAATATTTCTTTATTCAAAAAACCACTTAGTAAACAACATTCAGTGTGAAGTATTTTTCGTTGTTTAACAATTTTATTATAATTCAATAACCATGAAATTCTCAGCTTGTCAAACGTAAGTCGAAAGTAAACATTTCAAAGGAATTCCTTTTCAAAATTCTAATCAAAACAAAGCACTTCTCTGCTTGTCAAACGTTGCCAAAAAATATTATCAAATTATATCTTCACGATTGCAATAAATAATGCATCGTGGCGTCCAAAGTATATCACGCGCATGATATACCACCGACGTAATTTACTACTTTCTATTAAAAAACGGAAATTAATTTGAAATGTATGATTAATATAATTTAAAATTTATCGGGAACTATTGATCATAGCGAGATACATTTTATATCAATCGATAGCAAATTTTATTTCACTATTTTAGAGCTATTAAATTTGAAATTAGAACGACAATTACTCTTTTAAATTTAAAATGACTGAAATAATGCTTCTTAAAATCTCGCAGTTTTATTGTTGGTGATGTCAGAGCGTTACCGAGAGACAGATCTGGGCTATTATATTAGTAATGTAGAGCAAAGAGCTGGTTACAACATGCTTCACTTGAGTTTCTAGCACGCTTCACCCGAATTAGGTTAAATTGGCCGAAGTGAAGTTAGTAACATGATATTTATATTTAGCTTTGTAAAACAGAAAAAAAGATGTAAGGCTAGCTGTGCTCCCATCATGTCACAATATGTACGATGTTTTAATCTTTCTTTTAACTTAAATTTCAAGCAAACAACGTGTTTTCACTTTAAGTGAATATCTCATGTAAGAAGTCGGTAAAAGTGCTATCTACTGGTATCTTATTTATCGCTGTGCACTTTGTATTCATTGCGAAAGAGTGACGTTGACAACAGAAATAATATATAGGATGATTGAGGATTGACAATTTTAAAAATGGAAAAGTAAGCAAACCATGGCAGCTATTTAAATATAATTATTCTTGCTGGACGTTGATGTCAGGAATTTTTGTTAGTACGCTTCCATGTGATAGGCGTCAACTAACCGCGGTTCAAAATGATGAAGTCAGTCCCAAAATAGACCTTGTGTCGTTAATGTTAATTTAACTAAACTAAGCTAAATCCTTGTGATAGTATCAAATAATCACCAAGATGTAGTGCTCCAGCTTCAGAAGCTGTCAAGCATCGGGAAACTGTTGGAATCACATAACAATGTTCCCAACAGGCCCACCATTCCGTGCAATGATATGGCCCTAGCAAAGTTAAAAATTAGCAGCGATTTCCACCGATGTTGTTAGAGGAATAGCTGCACGTTCATGATAAATAATTTGCTTCAATTCCACCAGCATCGGGGGATTTTGTCAATACATTTTATCTAAAATTGGCCCCAAAGAAATCGCAGACTAAAATTGTACAAAAATTAGAAATATTTTTTATAAGCGAATTTTAACATATGACATTCAAGACTAAATCGGAACGTATGTCTCTCTTTGAAGACAAATGCTTTTGATAAGAATAAGCTTTCCGTTAGATAGTGTATGACAGTAATTAATTAAATCATGTTTTTTTTTAATTTTCCGAAATTATTCTTTATTATGAATTTGAAACGAAACTTATCGTTATTTCCGTACGAAACAAGAAGGTTGCAGTACACATACTTCATATTCTGGTCGAGCTATCCTAATTACATTTATACTTAATTAATCGTTTAAACATCTGCTCGTCTTTCATTGTTCTAAATTATTTAAATTAGTTGGTATCTAAGATATTCTTTTGTGTATCTTCATTAGCTCAGATAAACCTCAGAATCTGCCCTTTAATGCTATAGGGAGTTTGTGCTGCCATCTATTGGTATAAAATACTTTTAATTATTATCATTTCTTAAAACACATTTCCTATCAGTAGATGGCAGCACGGTACTAAATATTTAATTGCTACTGATCAAGTAGCATAAGTGAATATTTTTCTCAATTCGATCGTTCAAAACACCGAGATTTAAAAACAAGGAAACAAATTTAAAAACTGCAAAATAAATGTTTCACAATAACCTGGTGATGAAAAAGACTTCCTCGGCTGAAATTATCTCACTCAAAAGTGGTTTATTTTTTCGATAAATGCAGATATTTCTATACTGTTTTAAAGAATACTAAACGCTTAATACTGTACACTGGTGGGCAAATGCTAAGGAACATTGTTAAGATTTTGAAAAATATGGACTTAATAGGAATACAATGGTTCGCAATCAGTTACGGAGAATTGTGGGACAAATAATCGTCAGAACTCGCATTTTACAGTGAAGATTCGGTCACAAGGACATTCAGGGGACCATCCACAAATTGACGAAAATGAGAATTATTTTGGCCCACCCCGTTTCACAGATAGCTGCTTATGAGTTGAAACTTTAGCCAATGGTTTTGTTTGAAGTCCATAATATTTATATGCATTTTCGTAAAAATAGCATGAATATTCGAGGAGATACAAAATTAGAAAAAATCCAAAATTTTTCCGCATGTTTTTTGCTTAAAAAATGCAGTGTTTTCAACCAAATTGTACGAAACTTAAAGAATATTTGACACTATGTAAGAGGAGCATTGTTTCAAAATTTGTTTTAAATAATTTGAATTTTAAAGAAAATATGAGTACTTGTAGTGAATAATTTCTTACTACGCATGCGCGAAAGGTAGCGTAATTTTTGTTTCATAACTTCAGAGACAGATATATAGAGCAACTTATATAAAAATTTCAGTTCAATACCGTCAATATTCAGAAAGATATCGGTATTGAAGTTAGGTGAATTTCGGTAGACTCTAAGAGAAGCTAAATGAAAAGGATCCATGCACAAATTGAAATCTAATAAGCTTGAATCCTGGAATAGTTATCATCGAAATGCAATTTAAATTATGTATTTAATTTATTAATATACATGTGTAATCAGAATATTCAACTTTCATAAAATTTAATATTACTGTTCGAAGATTCAAGTTTAATAAATTTCAATTTGTGCAAGGACCCCTATCATTTAGCTTCTCTTAGAGTGTACCGAAATTCACCTAGCTTCACTACCGATTTCTTTCTGAATATTAACGGTATTGAACTGGAATTTTTATATAAGTTGCTCTATATATCCGGCTATGAAGTTATAAAAGAAAAATTGCGCTACCTTTCGCTCATGCGCAGTATGAACAGTAATAAAAAAACCGGGAACTTTCATGTAAATTTGCTGAAGAATAAAAATATTGAAGAATGCAGATATTTACATAATCTTTTATAGATCATTTAATCTCAAATATTTCACAGAAAAAGTCTGAAATATAGATAATCTGATTTGCTTAACGACGCATAAATATGTAGGACTAGCCGCCTTCGGCGACTAGTAAGATAATTTCAGTTGAATGTCTTATGCATAATTTGATATTCACGATTCCCTTACAAAGTCATTTAAAATCGAGAAAGACATTTAACCCTGCTATGTTCATTGTCTACATGAACGCCCTAAATGGAGTCAAGTAGCTGTCTATGTCATATAAAATTCAATTTCACCCTGTTGGCGGCAACTTAACTTTCTTATTCCTCATGCAAAATACACATTTAAAATAGTATTGTCACAAAAGTCTTTCCGTGGGTGTATGGTGTAAACAGTCCAACACGCAGGATAATGGAGAATGATTCACAAATATGCAGGAAAAACACGTAGCAGAGGCAACAGGAAACAATATATATTGCACAGATAACCAATGTAAACAAACAACAATTCACAGGTAATAACAGTTCAGCACTTTCATATTTGGCAACACAAACAGTCAGCAAGTAACTAGTAACGACAATAACTGCACTTTTAATAGCGCTCAGCTCACCAGCTTCCTAGCTCGCACTGCGGACGAAGATCTGAAGTCGTTCCCAATGGATCAACACTAATCCCTCTGATACAGGCGCGGTCCTTATATACTCTCTCCGACAGGTCGTGACGTCACAAGGAGTTTTCTCGTATATTCAAGCGTATTCCCTTTCATATTAGAAATATCGAGAACAGGGTTGCATTTTCTGGAATCATCTATTTGCCGCCAAGGTCGCCAAATTTGCCGCCAAGGTCGCCAAATGTGTCGCCAACTTTGTCGCCAAGGTCAGGGGTCCCGGAACAGCCGCTGCCGCCACTCCATGCTTAACCTTATAAAACTCTCTTCCCAACCATAGGACTAACATTGCTGGGAAGCGTCTTTCCATGTTCGTAACAGTATATTAGTAAATACTTCGTGTACTGGATGTTTTTACTAATATGCTATCTTAAAGCACTTTATATACAGATTTCACAGAAAAATTGATGAAATAAAAAAGAAAGTAAATTCCATAGCTTTTAACAATTTTAGAGAAACACATAAATATTTTTAAGCAATGAAAATGGTTTGAATTTCATTGCAACAATGAAAAGTATTGACAGCAAAATTAGATAGCAAACTTAAACAGCATTTATTATTAGACAGCAGGAACAATACAAAATGAAAATACTCAATGAACCTGTTAACCTTTAAAGCTCATAATATTTCGAAACATTAAGTCTATAAATTTCAATGTTTAATAGTAATTGTGTGCCATTTTGCATTACAATGAAAAGGAATGCTATAGAATTCACGTCTCCGAGCGTGTTACGTTAAATTAATCTCTAAATGCTATTTAAAACGCTATACAGGCATTTGCATTCAGCTTTGCAAAACATTCATTAACCCTTCCAGCCCTAACGGGCATATACGTACCGGAGATTAGACTTCATTCCCTGTTGGCAAATAAATCCTACTCTTACATGGTTTTTATGTTTTCAGTATTCTTAAGGAATTGTGGAATAAAATTATGATTAATGAAACTTGGAAGCACTGTCAGATTGCAAATGGCGGACTTGCGTTTTTGAGCACGCACATTACTCAAGTTTCAAAATTGATCTATTTTTTTATTTTTACAGTAATTACAACTATATTTATGCCATAATTATTGTAAAATAGTTTTTACTTTTTTATTAAGTAATAATTTAGTCTTTTTAACATCAGATTACAAATATTTTGAGTAAATTCTTTTTGTGGGATATATTGTCCCATTCGTATTTAACAATGGGACGATATATCCCATCAGTGATCGAATTACTAAAAGATTATTGTTACGAAACTGTAAAGTTGTTTCCCTGACATGCTAATCTTATGGCAGGAAAGAGAGTTTTACAGATGCTTTATTGGAATAGTCCCAATCGAAACTATATGATTGGGCCATGTTGTTCCAGGAGATTTCCAGGAAACTGGAATAGCGAAAAACTTTAAACTCATAGTGGACTTCTTTCAGTATGTCAACATTAAATTAAACTACTTTTCAATAGTTAAATCTTAATCGTGAAAAAGTCGGATCAAAAGGGTTAAGTTAGAAACTTAATCATTAAAATGTTTTTTAAAGTTTCTTGTTTTTATGATTGAGTACTTGTTTCTATGTGAATTTTTCATTTTAAATTGTCTGTACGAAATAAAATTTTTCTTACTTCTCTGATTTTTTCTAGCCCAAGTGTGCAGATGTAGGATGTGACGTAAGCTTCCTGCCAAGACATCTGATGTTCCATTCGCACGAGAACCACGTATGTGAAGAACACCAGAAATACAGCATAGGCCATCTGAAAATAGTTAGAGAATTTATGAATTAAAATAATGTATGAAGATGAAATCAGAATGAAAAGAAATCTTGCATCTTTTTTGCACAATGAAATATAAAATTAACTTTTTGAAAAGAAGAAACCTGAGAACTTAATTTATTTAGAGCTAAGACCTGTTTTGAAGCTGCAATCACAATAATTAATCACATTGACCAAATTCCATTGGTAATTATTCATAATAATAATCCAGTTATCTAGTTTAATCGGCATATTTCGTTATTATTGATAATCGCCGAGGTTTATCCACAATAACCAATTATCCACATTGACCGTAACATATGCTTTTTAAAAAATTATCATATACATTTACAAACACAATTCTCCTCCTTCTAGTGAAAATATTAAATGTATTTATCTTCATTAAGTCACCCTGATTATCATTGGAAAATATCAAAACTTCGATATCATAAAAGAAGATATCTCCACCGTCAGAAGGAAATGCAATTTGGGATACTTTTAGTTGAGTTTTATTAATACTAAATGAGATTATTTGATTAAATAGCAAAAATATACCATCATTTTGGACCACAAGTGATGTTCTTATGTGGAGAGATACGAGAAAGTAAGAGAGAGGGAAAACATTTCAGATTTTTTCACTTCGAAATGATGTTTAACAAACATTTGCTCTAACTTTTCGTAAGTGTGCAAATAGCAGAAAGAAATTTCCACATTAGATATTTTTTCTCTTCTTAAAAGTTGGTTTCAACGTGTTACAAATTTTTATTAAATCTCGACGATGTTACTCTATTTATTATTACCATTTGCATTATCAAGGACAAAATCCGATTGTTCAAATTCATTTTTCGTGCGTGTGTACGATTAGTTAGATAAAAGTTTGTAAAACGAGGTATTCTTTTTTGTAGTTTAAGGTTCTTTTAACATTTTTTAAGCATTATGTTGTTTAGCGTCAGTGACTAGTGCAGATTAGTTTAATAACGAAAGCATTTATTTACATCAACATTCATAAAAACACACTAAAAGTTCTCCAACCCACTGGAAAATCAGCCGTCATAATATGACGGGTGCAAATTGCCTCTTCATTCGAGAGATTTCCCGTCAAATTTGACATGTTTAAATAGATATAGATGCGAGAGAAATGTTTAACATTGATTGAAAACAAATAAAATAAACATATGCTCTATGACAGGAAATATTTTTTTTTATTTACATATTATTTAAATATTTCTTTATTCAAAAAACCACTTAGTAAACAACATTCAGTGTGAAGTATTTTTCGCTGTTTAACAATTTTATTATAATTCAAAAACCATGGAATTCTCAGCTTGTCAAATGTAAGTCAAAAGTTGATATTTCAAAAGAATTCTTTTTCGAAATTATGATCAAAATAAAGCACTTCTCTGTTTGTCAAACGTTGCCGTCTCGCAGTGCTATGGCGAGAGTTTTATTGTTGGTGGCGTCAGAGCGTTACTGAGAGGAAAAGATTACATGTTCTCCTCTGTTTTCACGGTAGCGATAGTATCAAAAGTCAGAAGTCGAAGTGACTTAATTGTCAGAATAAGATTTTGAGTCTCTAACCCATGCTCAGTATTAGCCAATAACAACTTGTAGATCAGAAAGGAATTGCTCTAGTGAAAGAGGCATTGAATTCCAATACGTTACTTTTGAAGCGTTAGATTTTAAGATTATTAGGCTCCGTAGTGGATGCTGATTTAGAACGTGAATATGATTTAAGAAGTGAATTAGGTTGAAATCATCTCTACTATATATATAAACAATAACTGAATGAGGATTGCATCATTATTAATTTTAAACCTAACTTAATTTAAGAAAACAGACTAAAATCAGTGACTCACCTCTGTTCCGGAATCATATAACGTCTTTATTATCCGAATTGACATTACTGTTAGAATAACATCAGAATAAACGAATATACGAATGGAGTTTACGATTAATGTATAAACTTAAGAGCGCTTGCAGACATCACTCCTTGTGTAACGAATACAGAATTGAGAGTAACCACAAAAAAGAGTGTTCAGAGTTCAGTCAATTGAGTGCGCCCTCTCTTGGTGATCTCTTGAAAACCAACCTCCAAAACCTCGGCTTTAGGAGTTGGTTACTTGAGAGATCCACCGTGTATACGGGCCTGGTGTGAATTAAATCCGGGGAAGGGAAGGCATCTTGCCATTGGTGTGGTGCAGAAATTTGGCGAAGGTATGTCGGCTCAAGTATCTTTATCAGCATCTATTCAGGTTTCACCTATTCTGGTCCCAAATTAGTTTATCAAACCGCCTCTAGGAAATGGCGTCCGTTGATTGGCGGATCTTTCTCGAGGTGGTCATTAAAGTACGATTAGTGGCCGTAGTAGTACGAATGAACGCATTCAAAGATAAATGTGTCCTGATTTGCTTTCGTATCCATTGAGACAAGAGACCGAGGTGGCCTAGTCTCGACTTTGGGGAGGGTTCCAGGTTCGAAACCCAATTTTACTGAAGATCCGCCATGCATGTGGACCTATTGTACGGTGAATCACATGTAGAGGGTCAAACGTCCTCCCCCTAGTGTGGAGTACAACACCCACTCCGCCCGGTTCACCCAATCGGGTATAGGGCCTGGTAACAGGACGGAGGTTGGTGTGGTGCGGAAGCTTAGAGCTCAGATGTCGTCCTCGTCATAAGGCCGTAGTTCAAAATTACGAGGTCCGTCCGAAAGCAGCCCTTGTGTTGCTTCAAAATGGGCCGTTAATAAAACTAAATTAAACCATTGAGGCAAAAAAATGTAAAACCCTCAGGTTTGTCTAGGTCATAGCCTACCATAATTTTTGTTTTTTCTCTTTGCATTTAAATTAAAAAATGACTTAAACACATTATAACGTTTTAATGTTGTCTCTTTGTTGCAAGTGGTGCAAAAATGCATTCCAGGCAAATTCCGTTTCCACTATCGTTCCTTCTTCTTTCCCTTTTCTTTTCTTTTTGAAGCACAAATGCCCATTGGTTTACCAAAATGCTACCCAAGAATACAATCTCGCCGATTCTTAAGGGAATACCTTCTCTTTGCTGAGAACGGTAGACTGTACTTCTCCCTTGGGACGCGCATAAAATATAGCCACTCACAGCTTTTATTGCCTTTAGAGTTGTGCCAAATGGCAAGGAGCCAGGAGGAAGACACTTTACAAAAAGCGGTTTCTTTGTAAATATGTTTAGTCGTGTTTGGCCCTAAGTTAAAGAATTTTTATACATAATAAATGAAGCAATTAGAGGTAAATCTTACGAGAAAAAGAAGAAGCCAAAATACGTTTACAAAATTACACTAGGTTAACTCGTTTGAAAGGAAAAAATGACTGCAATGTGGATTTCTCATTTAGTACAACTTAACAAATATCCAGTCTGAAAGTGAAATTTGGACTAATTTAAGTAACAAACAATAATACCATGTGGTGTAACTAATGGTCTAAAAAGACGACAAATACGAGTAACTTTTAATTATAACTTAAATAAACTAGTCAATTGAAATGTGAAGACAATATTGTTCAATAACTTATTTAAATTTTAACAGGAAAATTATTTTAATGAAATTATTTTGTTGAAAATGGATAACAAACAGTATTAGTCTTATTTTACTTCAATTTTCTTTAAAGATAAACATTATAAAATATTTGAATATTATATAAAACTGCATGTAATTTCTTTATTTAATGTGAATGTCAACGGGCATGTTAGAAAAATCTTTAAAAATTGACTTACGAGATTTCCTAGAACCAGTGAAAAAAATTGAGTATCTGTTTGGGAAAAGAAACCATTTTTCATTGACAAACTTGGTAAAAAAATCAATGAAAGAGTATAATTTTAGTGTAAGGACAAGATGCCAATTTTCAACCCTCTAGCTTGTTGTGTTTTAAAGTTGTGCTCACGTACACACGGACAAATAAATAGACACTCAGACATACTTTCAAAAAGAGGTTTTAAGATTATCAAGATATAAAATAATGAAACTTAAAAACTCGGAATAGTATTTTTTGACGATTGCAATACTTTCTCCATGTTACAACATGTACAAGAAAGTAATTTTAAATTTAAATTAAACCGTACAGAAAGGGAAAAGAACTCACCTTTTTGAAAATTGAATCAAAGTTCGTACTTCACAGAATCCATTTATATTTATTGATAGTTCAAATATATCACCGCTAAAGTGCAGAAATCAGGTAATGCGCAAATTAACTTATACCGATCCATTAAAGTACAGAAAATGGCTTCATTTCTCACATGACCAATTTAATCTAAGGCCGATCCATTAAATTGTAGAAAACTATTTTATTTCACACATTACCAAGTTAATCTGCAAATCACTTCTATAATGCATGTATTGCATTTCTAGACATTAGTTAAAGTGAAAATAAAACGTTTGATCTATCAATTGCAACGCTTTTGCATACTTAAATTATGTTTGAGATTGCATCTACAGTGAGCGACCATTTCGCTCCTCGAAAATCAAGTGCTTCGCATTCAACAACAAACAAAAGAACACTAATATGAAATTGTATAATAAAGCACATTTCTGTGCTGTATGTAGTGTAAATATCTGGTTTTTTTTGTCTTTGTTGTAGGTAACTCCGGGAGAGACGCCGCATCCGGGATAGATGCCGCACAACTTGTATTTCTTGTAATTATCGATAGATGGCAGTCAGACGCGCAGTATAGGTGTGCAGTGAGATTTCTTTAACCATTTTATAGCGTGAATCCCAATTCGATGATTACTTTTATCTGTACAAACGTTATTTTGGGGTAAGCGCTTGATTTCACCATCCAAATTTTTAAACCCCTTATGCTTAAATACTTTTTATACGCTAATTACTGAATCCATGCATGATTTCGAAGACAAAACGAAGCGTAGCGTCTATATAGAGTACTGTGTGTATGGTTACGCCATTTTCCTTTGCGAGGGCAGGCAACTATGATGTGCGGCGTCTGTACCGTACAAAACGGGATACATGCCGCCCTGCGATCCGGTACACATGCAGCAGTTTCTTTTGTAGGAGATGCCGCGATTAATAAAATTGAAATTTATCTATCCGTGCCTTATTTTATTATGTTACTGAAGTATATTTGCTGGATTTGATTAAGTGTTATAAACTTTTTTCTTTTCTTTTTGCACAAACTAACCAAGTTGGGCATGTTATTAGTCGTTAATTGAAATTGTAATAATTTTGTATTTTAGCGTTCTGGCTTTAAATGAAATATTGTTTTTAAAAACCGGATAAATTTTAAATTTGGTTACAGATTTTATTAGAAATTTCCACATTTTATAAAAGAAAAGAAGGTGTAAGGCCTCGAGGACAATGGGATCCTGAAAGGTTAATAGAGGCGATTAAAAGAATTAAACAGGGTGACATTTCCTACAGAGAGAGAGAGACAGAGATTCCAAAAATGTAAGAAAATTGACAAAAAAGATGACAAAATTAAAAAGAGAAAATTTAATTTTGAATCGGGTGGAGAATCCCATGACAGTTCATCAGACATTGATGAATGTTCAAACAGAATCAAGTTTACTACACCAAAGGAGAAAAAGGGAAAGATAAAAAGTAAGAAGGCGACGAAAGATACAAGTCAAGATGATAACAATGAACAGTTGGATCACACATGTGACGCAGACGTTCTTTGCAAGAAAAGTTCAGAAAACTACTACAAAACTAAGAGGAAGTATGACTGACTTCGTTGAATCATGTGTCAAATGTGGTTACATGAAGACTGTACTATTTTCGACAATTTTTGTGTAGATTGCGGTCGAAAAACAGGTCTATTAACAAATAAAACAATGTAAACACTATTTTATTGTTTTCTTTTCCCTCTTTAATAAACTGATGTTACGTTGTTGCTTAAATATCAATTAAAATTCAATCTTTAAAAAATAAGTATATAATTTTTGTAATGAACTAAGTAGGCAGACTAATATTGATTTGATCCTACTAATACGTTTCATTGTACACATTTAGTTTCTTTTTGTTATTACATAGATAATTATAGTCCAGATATGAATATTTGTTTGAATATTTTTTATTTATTATTCCATTCTGTTCTTATGCCTGGAGCGGCATAACTCACACACAAGCGCGGCGTCTCACCCTGAATGTACGGGTGACGCGCCTCAGTGTAATGTTTTAGAAAAAAATTGTTTAAAAAATATTAATTATTTTTTTAATATTTTTTTGTCGCAGTACACTTGTTGTATATTTAACATTAAATAGCACAGCATGATTTATTTTATTTTATGTGTACCATGGGATTTTATACACAACTTCAAAAAATATGCGGCATCTTACCGGAATTACCCTATTGTTTTTTTTGTCTTAAATAAAATTCTCTTCTATTGTCCATCAAACCGTTCTGTGAACGGAATGGTAACGGGTACGGGTGTAGGAGACGACGTTCTGTTTTGTATACTTAAATTAATATCATGAAAACGAATCAGTAATACTATGTGCTACTATTTGGAAAACACATTATTCTTTTATTTTGTTAGTAAGTAATTTCTTACAATAATCAGCATATGGTAAATAAAATCTAGTGGTAATTAATGAAACTGAATAATATTTATTTTATAAGTATTACACCAAATTATTACACCAAATTAATCTAATTTGGTGTAATAATTATCAGATGGCAAGCTTTAGAAAGAGTAAAGAGAAAGGTCTGGAGTAAGGAAAAGAAAAGAAAGAAACACATTTTTGGATTTTAACGATTCGGAATACGTTAATGAGCATATGACCTAGGTAAAGAGAGGATAACTGATTTTATATATATGAATAATTCTGCTCTCTAACAAGACAAATCAGGTAATCTGCAGTTTAACTAGGTAATATGCTCATTAATGGCTTTCGAGCTTTAACGGTGACATACACTGACAGAAAGAAATCTGAAACGCTTAAATATTTATTTTTATGAAAGTTTTATGCAACTTTTGAAATGTGCCCTTTTATGAATAATTTATAAAGATTTATTCGTTGCTCTTAATTTCCTTTTGCAATTCTTGAATTTTCTGCTGTTATTTCTTTTTTTTCAGAAAACAATATAGGCAGATTTGCAGATTTAAACTCATTTATATCGTTGCGAAATTTAATATTGTTTTAACATACTTGTAATTCAAATTTTTCAATGAAAAGTTCTACATTAAGACTACGAACATTTTTAAAAACTTGAATAATTCATTTCGAATGTTGGTTGGTTGGTTATATTGGTTTTTTTAGGAGCAAGAACCATTAAGTTGACCATACTACGCCAGAATAAATTGAGAAATCAAGACAAGATTTCGAATGTGGAAAGCAAGATGCTTGATTTTCTTAGAACTGTGTGGCTCATTCTCCTTAAAATCTACGAAGTATTTATTTTTTTTATATGCAGGGTAGTTCGCGCTCACCGTGTGTCCCCAGAACTTGGTGATGGGCGCTCCGTAGAACTCGTAGATCTTCTTCCCCAGCTTCAGGTTCTTCCTCTTGTTTTTGAGGCGGTCTTTGTCGCTGTCGAGGCTGATGTCGAAGGGGAAGATCTTCCCGTTCTCAATCTTGTTGATGCGAGTGCTCGAGTTGCAGATACTGCCCGACCGGATCGTCACGTACGACTGAGAATAAAGATAGTAAGAAAATGTGTAAGTAAAATAGTAGGAAAAAATATGGATTGTTCTGAAACTTTTCAAACATCACGTACTACGTTTCTTTTCCCGTACGACTGAGAAAAAAGATAGTAAGAATATGTGAAAGTAAAATAGTAGGAAAAAAATATGCATTGTTTAGAAATTTTTCAAACATCACGTACTACGTTTCTTTTCCCGTACGACTGAGAATAAAGATATTAAGAACATGTGTAAGTAAAATAGTAGGAAAAAATATGCATTGTTTTGAAACTTTTCAAACATCAGGTGGTTGTATAGGGGAAATTATAGTAGAATCTCGATTATTCGGGGTTCTATCAACCAAGCCGGTGAAAGATGACCGAATTGTATCTTCCTTTTTTTAAATAAAGTCTACGAATTTAAGTTTACGAAGAAAAGATTGTCAAATTTAGCACTGGAGCCTATTTTCACAATGCGAATGCATGTTATCGGGAGGTGATCGATTGTAACTCAAGAAGTTATTTAGAGAAAAAAATAGTTCTATTCTTAAGCACTTCGATGATGATGTGAGCGAATTACATGCATTTTCATGAAACAATGGCACTCTGTCGGAAAGTTTCGCGCTGCTCAATGGGGAAAATATTCTTTTGAGATCATTCTTAAAGAATCGTTAGGAAAAATGCAAAGGAAACAGCGAAAATCAGTAACATTTGCTCATCATCTTATCAAAACTGCCTCATAAAAGTAACGCAACAAGTTTGATTACTAATAAAAGAGTTAGTTAAAATGTTAATGCTTGATAGTACCTGCGGTCTTATTTCTATAATTTCAGTTTTAGGAAGCCTTGTCGAAAGAAAATAAGTCATGGTATAAAATTTAGTTCCTGTTAACCGAGCTTTCGATTAACTGAGGTGATTAATGCCTCAGTCAGCTCGGATAATCAAAGCCCTACTATTCTTGTTAACAGCACCGTACAGAAAAAAACGAGTGCTCATAAGAACACAAATTCTTGGTTGCACGCTTTTCTGAACATGAAGAAAGTAGGCACAGTCTCTAAGGTGTATAGAATTCAATCGTCGTCGTACATTTATTCAGTCATATTCCGTATTAATTCTGATTACTCTGATGCATATTAATTGCAAATTCTAAGTGGTAAAGAAGTACAGCAGATGCTAACAGTTCTCATAAATACCCAAATATCAAAACGTCATTCATCCAATTAAGGTCATGAGTTCATTGGCAAAAAATAGTCATTTTTCCAGGTGTTATCCATTTCTAAGTTTCTTTCATTTTGCTCTGGTGTTATTTTATTTCTAAGTTTTCTCTCTCTGTATCATGCGCATGAATTCTGCTTTCTGCTTGGTATCTAAACTTCTAATCTTGTAACTCATTTGAGCATTGTCACCACGTTTGAACTAAATCTTGATTCTAATTTTTCTGTGTTAGTGTAAAATTTAAAAGTAATTTTTGATGTAATAATACTATGAGTAAGAATTAAGATGTCTGATTCGATTGATATCATAATAACTTTGTGGGGAAAAAACCATTCACATTACTTGATAGACTTTTTGAATTAGAAAGAATAAAGGGCGCTGATTTGTTACTACAACGTGTGGTACCTAAGAAACTTTAGGTACTTACTTTACGATGCTTCATATACCAGTGGTACTTGGTAACGTAACGTAATTTAGGCAATGGATGTCTAGTTCATTGTATCATCTTACACTTTTGTTGTAGGTGTATTTTGTTTTGAAAAATATCAGGAAAACCCATCCCACGGCATTTAGTTGAAATAGCAATTGTTGCGACATGCAGTTGAGATATTAAAATTATGCATATCGGGATATTACCTCCCTCTGCTCCCTATTGGGCCTGGGAGTCAGCCTGACCATCTTTTCTTTCTCTCCCGTCCCTTCCACCTCCTCGTCTATTTCGGCCATCTCGAGGTTGTGCTCCTCCTCCGTCTGAGGCATTAGCTGCAGCTCCTCCTTGCTTCGGAACTCCAGATAGACGATAGTCACGGGGAACAGCAGGCCCAGGATCACCTGCAGGAAACGCATACAGTAAGAATAGTTACCATTGGAGAGAATGACCTTTGAAGGTCCAGAGCAAGATCATTTTGTGATTGAAGACAAAAATACAGTGGATGCCGCTTGTGTCAAAGCCAGAGTAATCACTATATCCGAATGATCAATATATTCAAAATGCCTTAAAAATAATACAAATCAAGGATAATAGAATTGTGCTCAGTCGTTTCAAGAAGAATATCGATACTATGTACAGAACTGAAAATAATTCATACACATTTAGTTTTTCAAGCTTCCTTAAAAAAAATGTTAATGAGAGTAACTTTTTTTTATCATTCAAACATTTGTTGGACAAACAGTTCTTATGAATAAGTCTCATCAAAAGATTCAGCACGGTATTGGACTGATCTTCTTAACCACTTAAGGATCGCATTTTTTTTGCTATCTAATAAGATGGCCTCTCCTGTTTTGGAAAGGGACTGTCGTTTTTATTCATCTGAGTAGACATAGAATACTTGAGATGCTTATGGATTCTACGGAATTTTTGTGTCAAATTATAAAGCTAATTAGTGATTAAATTTTAGTTTATAAGCCTAAAAATGCGATAATTCGATGCATATGATGGGCGCGACGGTTAAGGGAATAAAGTATGAAGGGCTTTGAGAGTTTCTTGGACTGATGCTGGTTTCCCTTCTGATACCTCTTCCTCATCATTGTCTTCATGTTGTGTGGAGTCATATCATTCAAACCGATCTCGGCAAGCGAATTGCTGATCACTAGAACCTGCGGATTTTCTATGTGTTTAGATGCGGGAGATCCGTTCAACCTATTTTGAACGTACAACAGATTGATTGTTAGATCCGTGATCACTACAAGCGGCGACTACTGTATTAACCATAACTGGCTTATCACTGAATATGTTAAATATTTTAACCTTTAATTTGTCAATGATAATGGTCTTTAAATTTAGACTTTCCACAAGAAACAATGCAAATTCTTTCTTTTTATCACTGTATTGATTAGAGTAACTGGATTCATTGGAATATAAAAAAACTCTTACTTAAAATATTTAGTCTGGAACATAGTTTAATGGTTGAAACGCAACTGTTCATCCATGATGTAGTGTCTATTTCATTTTACTGAAACGAAATTGTTTTCAGTCTTATATTTCAAATACTGAGCTAAGACGGCTTTATTAATTATTTTGAGATGTTTTGTTTCTCGAAGCGGAGACTGTACGTAATGTGAATGATTGTAATTGATTTAATATTTCAAGCTTAAAAAGTTAGTTCTTAAAACTTTCTTTTGTATATTCCAAATAAATTATTTTTGATATTTATTTTATTAGTGTATATTTATTATTTATATTTATTTAGTCTGATACTACAGTACATATAAAAAGACAGATGCCTTTGACTGTGAAAATAATAATCTCCATCAAGTCAATGACGCTTAACTGCCACTGTATGATGCCCGTTCGTGTTCTTGAAGTGCACTCTTCTAGGATTTATTACATTAAGAATCAGTTTCTGTGTGCATCGAATTTGTGTTTTTGATTACATGTTGACAAGATGTTGTAGTAAATAAAGTTGCACTATGTGAAGCGATATGAGACCTCTTTGAATTCGATCCGGCTTATATACGAAGGTCGTTTTTATCAACCTCCGATAGACCATAAAAAAGAGAAGAGCTGAGAACAAAATGAATTTATTACCAAAAGTTATGTTCAAACATGGTTACTTTTCGACATAATCGCCATGAAGATTCAGGCATTTATCATATCGGTGGACCAGGTTTCTGATCCCCTGTTCGAAGAACGTTCCCACCAGTGATGTGAGATTGTCCTTAACTTTGCTTTGAATCTCCTCATTTTTCTGGAAGGTTTGGCTTCCTTGGCAGTTCTTCAATTCAGGCAAGAGATGAAAATCACTCGTCGCTAAGTCAGGGCTATACGCCGGATGATAAGACACGTCCCATTTAAACTGCTCCAGAAGCTTCTGGGTTACAACAGCATTATGAGGGCGGGCGTTTTCATGAATGAGGACAGCTCCAGAAGTCAAAATGACTGTTCGCAGTCGTCGTAAAGTCTGACAAGAAACAGCCGCATTAATTGTTTTAAACAAACCAACCTTCTGCTTGAAAAAAGTGAATAACACCCCGCAACTAGCACTTGGCGGGAGTATCAATTCAACTAGCCATGTTTACGTGTCGACAGATAAGCTCAAACTGGCCAGCTGGCGTCGGTAGTAGTTGAGGTTATGGTTAAAGACATGCGCAGTCTCTCACCATATATCCCCACCTCCTACCACTTGTCTGCTTGTTTAGCGTCACGGTCGGAGGTTGAAGAAAACGAGCCTTGTATATATTTTTTACAACAGGTGTGTACCTTGAGATTTGTGTGCTTTCGTGTCCTGAGACCTCCCATCCAGAGGTCGGCTACCAGCATCTGGGACGCTGTGTGGGCCAGAAATGCGCTGTGCTTGGCAGCCACAGCTATGCCCAGGCACGTGTGCTTGCTCCAGTTTTGCAGCTCGTAAGTGAGTAGCTGCAAGGTGATGTGCACGTCGGATCGGTAACAGTAGTCCAACAGGTCCAGTGCCAGGTTCTCGAACTCCCTGCGATGAAATGAGAAAGAGCATGAAATCACGATTTAATCTTGAGTATTTTATTTTTAAATTTCTGTAAGAGCTTCAGTGACAAAGTTTTATAGTACTTTGGTGGTTATTTTTTATTAATAACATGAATGCCATATCAAAAATTGAAATACAGGGTGGTCATACATTATTGGACGCATTTCAAAAATTAATAAAGGAAAATCCTATAATGTACCAACTTCGTTTGTTTTTAAATGAGAGAGTAGTTCAAGAAGTTTTTTCAGATAGATAATGCGCCGTGACTGCTCACTAAATGTGCGCAATCCACCGCAAATGTCAAAATGGCTACCGTGCAGCAGAAGGCATGTCTGGCATTCTCTGGTTCCACGAAAGCTAATCAATTGTAACAGTTCAAAGATGTTTTCTCTTAGAGTATGCAAACTGTCGGTCTCCAAGTTAGAACTTCATTAAGCATTAGTATGAGAAATTAAAGGGAATAGGAAAGGTCCATCAGTGAGGGAGACTTTCACTCCTTAATTGCTCAAACCAACGCTTAATGGAGTTCTTACTTGGAGACCGACAGTTTGTATACTCTAACCGATTAATTATTTGCATTGTTATAATTGATTTGCTTTCATGAAAACAAAGACGTACCAGACGTGCTTTCTGCTGTACGGGAGCCATTTTGACACTTGCGTTGGATTGCGCAGATTTAGTGCGCAGTAACGGCGCGTTATATATTTGGAAAAAAAAATCAAGATCTTTCTACGTCGTAACTTCTATGACAGTAATATCTTTTATAATATCGAAAGAGGAATTTTACCTCATTCCTCTTGAACAGCTTACCAAAGTCCACAAAGGGTTGTAGGTCGACGTTTGGATAATGCGTTTTTTAGAAGTCCAAAAGCTCAAAAATCCATGGGTGATATATCAGAAGATTTAGCAGGAATATCAGTGAAGGATACAATCTTAGTACCCAATTCTTGCTATATTTTTTTTCCAGGAAATTAAGAATTAAGAGTGGATTGTTATGCATGGCTGCTTGTTTTGTCTTAATACAGTTCTACCGAATGTTGGCATTGTGGGTAAAGAGATTGTATTTCTTATTTAAAGATTGGGGATAAAATATATTCCTGATAGTATGTGGAGTTGATCTTAACATTGTTTTCCAATTTTTTTTTTATTTTGCCATTATATGAAAAATCAGCAACAATCATAAATCCCTTTCTTCAGATTCTTTGAACCATGTTTTAAGATTTTTTTAAATCCTCTTTGATGATAATAAATTGAACTTTTTTTCTTATAGTCCTTTAAATACACCATTGCTTCATCCACTGTTGGAACATTTTCACATTTTTCTTCGGATAAATGCTTTATAATTCTACAGTGTATCCTGTATTCCGCGATATGACGTGGAGAAAGACTATGGACATTGTATTTTTGGTCTTTTCTAAGATTTAAATCAGTGTTAATAATTTTTGTTTAAAACTGTTACTGAGTATTTTAATGATTTTGCAACAAACCTTTGACTTGGAGGATTTTCTTTTAACATTAAGGATTGCACCTTTGAAATATTCGAAGAACCGCGTTTATTCCTTGAATATGTATTTGAAACAATTTTTATATTCGAAGCCAGACTCTGGCGGTTTTCTCCTTTCTTATTAACAATATTACTTATACTGGTTTTAAATATCGAAAAAAATAGCTTTCACAGCGTGTTTGAATAACTGAATAAGAATAACTCTTTTCGGAAAGAGAGAAAACGGAGCCTTCCACCCATCGCTTCTTTAAAAACGCCATTTTGCATGTAAACAAAGCTTTTAGGTAGCAGATAATAGCTTATACTTTCAAAACTGTTATTGTTGCGAAAATAAATTATTCCACACCAACGATTTTTTGATCCAGAGAAACAAAATCGTCTAAAAATGTTCGAATAGCCTCTATACAACACTGAGTCTTACGAGGGTGGTCTGATAATAAAGGTACAAATGAAAATTACACTGACAATTATAATTCAAGAAAATATTTAATATAATTCATAAAAACTACATACTTTTTTTTATTTAATCTCCGTAAACGCTGAGACATTTGTCCAAGGATGACACTAGTTTGAACATCCCTTCCTGATATTGCTGTTTGTCAAGTTGCTTGAAGTATTCTATGAAGGCGTATTGCAAATCCTCCCGATTCGCAAAGCGTTTTGCAGGCAAAAATTTCTTTGAAGGTCCGAATGAAGGAAAATCGGAGGGGGCTAAATCTGGATTATTGGGTGGATGTTGCAGGACATTCCATTTCCGTTGTGACAACCAAGCTTTGGTTTGTTTTGACGTACGGGGTCTTGCGCCCTGCAATCTGCGATGGATTTCGCGCTTATTAATTTTTTCGGCTTGCAAAAATCTGATAACCAACCACACATACCTCAAACTTTGCATATTTTGCGATTAGACACGCCATGTTTCTTTGCTTTCCCGAAGCTCAATTGCGTCTTCAACAAAACGACACTTCAGTCTAACTTACTATAGTCCTGAACATATCGAGTGATGCAATTCGAGCCAATATTGCACCTGCGTGCTTTGTTGTACCAGCCACCTGTACCTTTATTATCGGACACCCTCGTATTTAGCACGGTGAAGTGCAACAACTCCATCTTGTATAGATAAAACTAGTCCGCAGATTAAATTCAGTTTGACTGATGTTCCATTCTGAAAGAGGCTGATTTGGAGACGAACCTTGTTCTCTGATTGTTTGGGAGCCTGCTTTCATCAGTCTTATTTCTGATTGTCATTTAAAGACAATAAACTATTAGTCGCAAGAATAGTGGCAGTCATATTTATTGGATGACTTTTTAAAATATTTAAGAAGAATTTCGTCTAATCCATTTGTGTTTTAGCAAAAACACACACACACACACACACACGCACGACTACAATAGTTTCAATCTTAGCATGCTTTTTGCTTAACATTAATGTTATTGAATTCACTTATATTATCTAGTTAACCTGACATTATAAATGGCAATCTGTCGCGTCCATACTGATGTTTTTTTTAATCCTAATTAATTTTTTAAAATCCTAAATCGTGTTATAGAAATTTTTTTGTTGTTTCCTTTCTTTTTCAAAATAGTTTTTTTAGATTTTTTTTTGTCTCTCTTTTCTAAATTGTATCTCAGATTTCGGTGTTTTAAGGGTACTTTTTGTTTCATTTTTAAAATTTTATTTACTATTTAATAGATTATATTAATTTTTCATTTATGTTTGTAATTATTTATTATGTTTGTATTTTATTGTTTTATATTGACATTTGTATTGTATTACCTATTTTTTGTATTATATTGTATGCTTCGTTTTTACAGGGTGTACACAAATGAAGTGACTCATTTCAAAAATAAATAAAAAAAACTTAAAAATGCTGGAACTACGGTTTTTTTTTAAACAAGAGCGCATCTCAAAAAGTTTTTTTGCAGATAGGTAACGCGGCGTTACGCCTTTCTAAATTTTGTACAGCGAGAAAATTCCGAACGCAATGGCTACCGATCAGCAGAAGCCGATGCGTGTTTTCTGGTTTCTTTTTTTAGTTTTTCTCGAATACTACGAATACTCTTCAGTTTTCAAACTACATGTGAATCAACAAATTAAAGAGCGTAAAATTCCCTACAATTACATGCTTTTATTTTTCTTCAAGTTTTAATATTTTCTCAGCTGATGGCTCTAAACAAATTTTTGATTTTCAGTAATTTACGACCACCGAAATGGCATGTTACCTATCTGAAAAAAACTTTTAGATCAGCGCTCTCATTTAAGAAAAAACAGAGTTCCAATATTTTTAGTTTTTTAAAATTTATTTTTGAAATGAATCACTTCATTTGTGCACACCCTGTATTGTATTACGCTAATATTTGTATTGAAATTTTTCTACCAGTAGACTCGTGACCTGCTCTTAACCCTTTGGGTAAGCAGGGACGGCGTGTGCAATAATAATAAGAATAATAACACTGATGTTTTTGTAAGGCGTTGCTCACCTCGCATTGTTCCTCATTTCCTCGCACACATCTGCTTCCATGTCGTCCTGGGCGGCCTCCTGAGCCATAGCCTTATACAGCTTACAAGCCACCAGAGCCTGTGGATTATACACGCAAAACAATGAACTCCACTCATCTTGTTATGAAAATTAATTAAAATTATTAAATAGCCAATGAAAAATCCCGAATCTTAAAGAATTACAATAACAATTGCTTAACGCTAACTGTGCTGATAAGTTGGAATCAGTTTTGAAAATGTTATAATTAGAATTTGTTATCAGTGACGCAATGGCTCATCTTGCGATGAAGCGATGCTTCCGCTTAATTATTAAATATTTTTTATAGGTGAAGTCATCATTAATCGATCACTGATAATATGGATGATAAGAACAAATCAGCTATGTACAGAATTATAATCGAAATTTGAAATTTATGATGTATTACTCCATTAACTAATAAAAGATGAAAAGGTAATTTTGCTTGGTTATTATGCATTTTACTCAAGTGACATTATCATTAATTTGAAATGAGATTTTTGCACATATTAGAAATTCTAAATTGGAATTTGAATATTTAATTTCATTTTGCGACAAAACTTTCGTTAATGGCCTTTCAAACTACAGGGACAAAACAGAGGTTTAAAAACTGATTTCTGCGGTCGGCTCATTAATATTAATTTACTTGGATATAATGCAGATAGAAAGTTGCTTAATAATGATTTAAAATATCCGCGTACGGTGCTTTTTTCAAAATGGAGATTTTGTCTAACACATATTAATATGTGTTGTTATTGTGATATAATACCTAATAATTTACATTAATACTTTAATACTAATTATTATAATGATGAGCAGAAAGAATGATTTGCTACTGAAAGATGGTAGAAACTTTAAATATCGGTTGGCTAGAATTAAAGTATACCTATTCAGAGCCCTGAATAGGAAAAAATTGTGATCATATGAAAGCCAAACATCAGTGGTAGAAACATGATAAATAAAACATAAAAAAGGCGCAGTTCGGATCGCATATAGGCATACTGTACTCGAGTAGGGCACCATTGTAACTTTGGAGGGCTCTGATTGGACAAGCGAATCTGACGTCACTCTTCTGCACATCGCATCAACAATGAGACATTCGTATCTTGTTTAGTTCTTAAAACTCTAAATACTAATTTTTTTCTCCAAGATATTTCCTGAATTTGTTTTAAAAAGGGAATCTTTCTTCTTCTTGATTTAATGTCGTTAGATTTGCTTTAAATTCTTTCTTTGTTAATATATTGTCATGTATTTTTCCCCCTTTTGAATATCGTCATGTTTTAAAAATGTGTAACAGAAGGCACCACGGTAGCATGCACATTTATAGTAATACCTAATACATCTATAATTAATTCCTCTAATATTTTTTTCCTCTTTATACTCGTTCTAAAACTGCTTTGAAAATTTTCTCTAAATTTTACTTCAAAATTTAATTTTAATAACTTTTTACAAAACTCAATGTTGGTTAAAAAATACTAAATTTTGCTTGAATCATTGAAATACGATTTTCAGCCTTTTACTGAAATAAGACAAGTTTTTTTAACAACCTTCTTTTTTCATAAGTCGTAATCGAGTGTCATATAATAAAATGTTGGTTCAATTTACTTTCTTAACTCCTGTTAGAAAATCTTGATGAGCACTCCTGTTAGAGATCTTGATTCACTGTTTTGTATTTTTAAACACACGTTTTATTTTTAACCATTTGCAAATATTGCAGTTGGTAATATTTTTTATCTGTTGCTGTATTAATGAGACAATGAAATCATACTGAGTATTTCGTTTGCATGAGTTTGTGAGAAAGTCAAGAGAATACATAATTAACCATTATTGAAAATGAAATGAAATGAGATAAAATAAATTTATTTAAAGTTGTTTTACTTGGAGCAAAAAAATCTTGTAAGGTCATGTTAGAATTACACTTCTGCTAAAATTGTGTGTGAACATGTTAATATTCATAGTACCTATTAGAAATTGAGATTTCCTGCACACAACAAATTTGTCTTGCTGGCTTCATGGCTGTAGAAAGATATATCTTAATTAAATTTTCAAAATATTGATGCTCTTGACATTCTGCTCTATCATGATTCTAAATTTTGACAACATTCCATACTTACATATTTTGTGTGATTTTTATGTTTTGAGGTTACCTTGCTATTCAAAAGTTTTTCTCTGATTTTGAGGTATCGGAAAAGTATACCGTAATTTTATGTAATACAATGTATTAATTCATAAGTATACCTAATGTACTTTTTCTTTTCTAAATTTTAAAAATATTTGGTATTTTAAATAAAAATTTCTTTAACTCTATTATTCTCCTAGTTCTTTGCCGTGTGTTTCAATACACGATGTTTGTCTATACTGGTGTAAAATCTTGTATTAATTTAATATTTTAAAATGATTATTAAAGTTTTCATCTACATTTTATTTCAAAACTCAATATTTTAAAATTTAATTAAGATATCTTTCTGGCTGTGCAAACCAGCAAGATCAATTTTATTACTGCAAATCTCAATTTGCCGTGGAAATTTATGAATATTAGATTTATCTCACAATTTTAGCAGTGTAACTGAACATGACTTTAAAGATTTTTTCCCAAAGTAAAACAACTTTAAATAAATTTATTTTATTTCATCATTTCCATTTTCAATAATGGTTAATTTATGTATTTTCTTTGACTTCTCTCATGTAAACTCAGCAACGAAATACTTGAGTATGCATTTCCTTACTGTCTCATTTCAATACAGCAACGATAAAAAAATATGTACCAATGCAAGTATCAAATGGTTAAAATAAAGTAAAGGTGTGTTTTAGCATTGTTTACATGGTTCAGATGAATAAAGTACAAAACAGTGAATCAGATCTCTACTAGAGTTTCATCAAGATTTCTTAACAGAGTTAAAAAGTAAATTGAACCACACTTTTATTTATGACACTGATTACGAGTTATGAAAAAGGAAGGTTGTAGTAAAAAAAACTTGTCATTTCAGTAAAGGCTGAAAATCGTATTTAATGATGCAAGCAAAATTTTAGTATTTTTAACCAACACTGAGTTTTTTGTAAAAGTTATTAAAATTAAATTTAAAAAAATTCTAGAGAAATTTTCTAAAGCAGTTTTAGAACGAGTATAAAGAGAGAAAAAAATATTAGAGGAACTTAATATAGAATGTTAGGTATTACTCATAATGTTGCTAATGCTAGTGTGCCTCTATACATTTTTTAAACATACGATATTCAAAAGTGGAATCATCTATACAATTCTAAAGATCTAACTGCATAAATGAAAAATCTTTATTGAAAACAAATTCAGGACAATATCTTGGAGAAAAAATTAGAATATTAGAGTTTTAAGACTAACAAGATATGAATGTCTCACTTGTCAGATGCGATGTTGAAGAGGACGTCAGATTCGCTTGTTCAACTGAGTCTCCAAAGTTGCTGGCGGTGCCCTCTACCTGAGTACAGTATGCTCATATGTTCGGTTCAAAGCCAGATTGTGAAATGGAGAATATAAATAGTGAGCTAGAGTTGTATTTATTCGATCATCTTGACAATATTTAATAGAGTAGTATAATGGTTACAGATAAATCGCAAGCTACCACAGAGCCTTGCTACGAGATAAACTTCTAGATTCATCTATATTCTGTAAATTCATTATACTACTCTGTAAATATTGTATTAAAGAGATTGATAATTAAATTATATATTAATACTTGAAATACTGTTTTATGATTTTATCCCCACGTTTTCGAAAATCTACTATGCGGACCCGAACTGCGCCTTTCTTATGTTTTGTATTTAGAGTAGCTTTGATGGCGCTATCTGCTGGATACAGTAGAACTACATTTCGTGAATGCGGTAACTTGATTGTTATTACTACTTGTTTTACATATTTGAGTGAAATAATGTTTTTGCTGGAAAAAAATTTGAATCTGAAATTTTTAATAAATTCTCTCTTCTGGTAGTTCTATTACATGAAAATATCTAAGACACTGATATTTTAAACAAAATGAAAACCCAAAGTTCCACGTCGCAACTAAAACTGAACGAGTTGAAAATTTTGAATTACATTTTGGGCCAATCAATCTGCTTGCCTGAGCACACTGCTCTGCTGATTGCTGAGGCGGCCAATAAAATGGTAAATACGTAACTGAACTAGCATCGA
>BGPR01000080.1:0-23217 GCA_013235015.1 Araneus ventricosus
CTGTACTTCGTTCAGTTACGTATTGCTATCAGTAATTGCCTAATAAACACAATAAGACAGAAACCAGTTAAGCGGATACCTCTCCTTCTTGCCAAAAAGAATGTTACTTCCATCACTTCACATAAAATTAGGTCTTATGGAAACAATTGTGAAGGCTTTACAAAAGAGGTGAATGCTTTAAAATACCTTTGCGACCAGTTCCTATGGTGTATCCGAAGCAAAACTGAAGGAAGGTCTGTTTGTAGGACCAGACAACAGGAAGAATTATGAAGATGAAAATTTTGAGACTAAAATAGAGTAAAGCAAAAGAAAAAGCCTGAAATCTTTCCAAACTAGTTTTACTAAAGCTTTCTTGTAAGTAAAAGGACCCAAACTACAAAACATATATTGTAGAGGAGATGATAAAAAAATTTCAAGATTTTAGGCTGTAGTATGACCTTAAAAAAGTTCATTTTCTCTGATTCGCACCTGGACTATTTTCCTGAAAATTTAGGTGCAGTTAGTGAGGAACAAGGTGAAAGATTTCACCCGTCTCAAAGGAAATGGAGAGAGCGATATCAAGGGAAAATGGAATGTCAGCATGATAGCCGACTACTGCTGGATGCTACAAAGACAATCCTTGCAAAAGTTCATAAGAGGAAAAGTGACAAAAGAACTTTTGAGTAAGAAAACACGTTATTACAAAGGACTTGTAACCTTCTACCTATACTTAACAATTACTTGAACTAGGATATAAATGTAATTTATATGGATTTATGAATTAATGAAATTTAAATGAAATGTCAAAATTTCGCGATTTCAACTATTTCCTTCAAAATATAAAATCACTTTGTAAAACTCATATGTGATGGAAATAAATGGATTTCATCTAAAAATAACACAAAAATCAGTCATTAAATTAAAACAATTTTCAAAAAGTATTTTTTTGCAGGCCTGTGTTATTGGTTTTTGATGCTTATTGTAATTTTTTCAATTATTGATATGTATATTACAAATAAAAAATGTTCTTTACTTAAAGTTTACCACACTATTAAGATCACTCAATAAAGAAGATAATACGAATTCAAAATTTTCAAGTAAAAATGCAATACATCGCATTGATCTTGCTGCTCCACTATCTACTCTATTTCTTTTCACCCTTTCCTGCTTTGTTAGCTTTAAATTATCCCCTTCAATGTCAAATTTAGGGCTAAGCTTGCCCTGAACAAACACCCATCGCATTTAATTCGCCCTGCTCTCTCCCCATTATTTTACCTCAATGCTTTTAACTACAATATTTCTCCGTCCCAAATTACTCACTGTGACCGAATGAAAACAAAAGGAATGAAATGCCAGGGTACCTACGACCAGAGGACCGTTATCCGACCAACGATTAAGCCTTCGCCCTCGGGTCGGCGATAAGTCCCCAGCGAAAATAAAAGAATTCCCCGTTGCCATTCAGACTGATAAAAGTTTGTTAACTTAATTTGCATAAGAAGGTCTCGGGATTATTATATCATTAAGAATTAAGGGAGACCAATTCGTCATTCACTTAATAGGGTCTTTATCTTTTTTAATATTTAACGTCCTTTGGCTGGTTTGTCAGAAAGGTACTAGGATTATCAAGTAGAAAGTGGTAAAAAAATGAATATTGTATGAATACCAACTGTGGTGTTGAAAAAGGTAGTTTGTTTTGTATGTTTTGGTTTTGATAAAGACACGACTAAGTTGATTCGTCGATTTGTTATAATTATCGTTAATTTTGTTGCCATTCTTTCTTATAAAAGTCTGTTAACTTAATTTGCATAAGATTGTTCCGTTTTTAAGATATGGTTAAGAATTAAACGAGATTAATTCACCCCTTATAATGTCTTGATGGTTTTTAATAGTTAACCTCCTTCGGTTTGTTTGTCAGAAAAGATCTTGGATCATCAAGTAAGAAATGGTGAAAAATGAATATTGTAAGAAAACCAATCGTGGGATCAAAAACGCTAGGTATGCATGTTTTAGTTTTGATAGTAATGATCTGTTATGATTCGTTGATCTGTTATAATTATCGCTAGTTTTGGTTAAGTATATTAAAAAGAACTAGTTATAAGAAGGTAATCCTTATGAAATATTTTACAATTCTCATTGTCAATGTACTTAAGAAAGCCATTTAAATAATTGACTCCATAACATTCTAAAAATGTGCTTTGATAATTGAAGTAAGACTGAAATCAAACGGTTTTCAGTAAAGCATTTGGAATACTCAATGTGCTTTAAGAAATGCATTTTGCTAAGTGCTTAAATTATTCATCATTCTAAAAGGCTCGTTTATGTTAATTTTCTTAATGAAAGACAGTAAGATATTTTTAAGGATTGGAAATAATAAAAAATTACAAACAACATTTTTCACTTCTTATTATAATGTCTATTCTTTTCCTGCTCAGTCTTGAAAAATGTGCAACTTACAGTATATACATCTGTATTCTCAAATATTTTTTTATTCATTTCTAAAATATTTCAATATTTTAGAGAAAAAGAGAAAAGTACAGATCGGTAGTAACTCCAACAGAATAAAAAGTATGCTTAATTGGACACAGAAAACCCATTAGTTTTTACCTATTAAAATATAATGCACTGAATTAACGGAAGGAATCTTAAATTGTAGAATAGGCTTATAGGCTTTCAGATTATTTAAGTAAAATTAAGTTATTACTAGTTATCAGATTATTTAAGTAAAATTAAATTATAAGTTATTACTTTGACTTTAAAGGTTACATTTTTTTAAAACTCATATTTCAAAAATTTATATTTTTGTAATTTACTATAATTAGTCATTAGTTCAGTATTAGTAATTAATTCTGTTAGAATATGGAAGAATTTTAACGAAAGTATTTGAAATTATAATTTCTTTCTTCTTCTGAATTTTAAGAAATTGCCTTTAAAGAAATTTCTTTAATTAAGTGACTGCATTTTACCATTTTTCATTTAAGGGGTATATTTAAAAATGTTTCTAATGAGAGAAAAAAATCTACTTTTCAGTTTTAAATTATACCCTGCTTACAAAAATTAGGGGATATTTCAAAATAAATATAAAGAGATAAAAAAAGAAGTATCTGTCTTTTTTAAAAAATTATTGAAGAATATCAGTAAAGCAAACGACAAGTCAAAGAAAATTGTTCTATTGAGCAGTGGAAAGACATCTGAAAATCATCCAATTCCTCCCACGACACTTCCTCAACTGGTAGTTGTCCTGGAGCAAGAGTGGCAGAAAATTCCATAAGAACTACTGAACAGTCTGATCCTATTCATGCCAGATCACTGTCATTGTGTTTTGGCAATATTGGTAACACATACACCTTACTGAACAGTCAATGTGTGGCATTCTTGTCCAGTTTGGCATACTTGTGTTCACCCCCACCAACATGTCCCTTTCTACTCGATCACGATCATTTTGTTTGCATCTCATTTTCACAATCGAACAACTTTCTTTGAATTGTCGTTTGCTTTTCTGATGCTCTTGTTTCGTGAAAAATTCAAATGCTTTTCTTATCGCTTCGTATGTGAGGGCCAAGCAACAGTAGTATGCGCCACTGGTGCAATGCGATGATCTTAAAAAGTGCAAAAGAGAATATCGGACTTTAACGGATACAGTTGGCTTTTGAAAACAAGAAGGGTCACGATTATTTTTAAACGACAGAATTACGTTAATTATAAAGTTATTAATGGTTTACAGGTAAATATAAGATATTAAAGGTATTGTAAATATAATCTAAATTCTATTCGGTTTTTTGAAGGTTAATGTCTTCTGTATTGTGAAACTAAACGCTATGGCCAAGAAGCAATAACTGACGAACGAACTGTCGAATCTCCCAAGTTTAGCAAGTTAGTTTAGTCAAGTTAGTTTCAGCACAAATTCATTTTGAGATAGCCCCTAAATTTTGTAACCAGTGTATATGAATAATCGACTGTTTATAAAAATGTCAAAGTGTACGGCGCAATTACTTTGGAACCCAACTGAATATGAAAGCAACTTTCATATCCTGTCGAAGTTCCACATCAACTCTCACTCCATTTTCAAGCAATAAAGCAAGTTTAATATAAGAACTATTTCGTTGAACAGAAAACAAAATCAGTTCTTTATTTAAATCTTCCAAAATCGAGAATTTTTCAAATTCAGCCGTCTTCTCTGTTCTAAAGCAGAATATATTTAGAAACATTTGACGCGTTCAGCGGAAATTAAAACGGAGTCGATATATTTAAAGTATGTTTACGCAGAAGTTTTATTGCTTCTTTCAAGAATTCTTAAAAAGGATGTTCCTTATGATTTTCTTCGAAAAAGTTTCTTTCCTTTCAATATCAAAATTAAGAATTTAATGAAATATGACGAGCATATTACCAATACGTAGAATGATATATTATTAACTCAGTGAACTCAGCCACTCCTCTTGAAAAAAGCTTTTATGTTTCAAAGTTTTGAACCAAAATAAAATTTCAAAATTGTAAAATGTTTTGTAAGAAAGAAATAAAAGAAAACGAATAATTCGTTTTTTATGTGCCTATAATTCGAGAAATTTTTCGCGTTTTAGTAAATGGCTTATGTGAAAAGAAAAAAAGATGTATACAAGATGAATGGAAAGTAAGCATTCGCCGCAACGCCATCTGAGTTATTATGAAATTTCAGATGGCAATATCGCAAAAATCTGCTATGTTTCTTAAAATTATACACATTTTCTAGATTAGTCAGATTTTTGGATGAATTTCTCTAATATGTCTATATTTTTTCTTTGCAGGCACTTGCAGCTTTATTTTTCCTCTTAAATTTAAAGGTTAATATGTTTCTGTTTTTATTCCCCTCCCAGAGAAAAATTAGATAAATTTGGATAAGAATAACCAAAATTGTCCAATTTAGATTTCCACACAGTTCATCAAAATTCTATTTTTTTCTTTCTTTTTTCAACATATGAATATTCGATTGTACACAAAACTAAAAACAATTGTCAGAGTTCATTCGAATCAAAAAGTAAAATACATATCCTAAATTTTTTTTAAATTGGAAGCAAATTTGATTTTAAAAAAAAGTCCAAAAGTGGTTTATATATTTTGTTTCTATGCAGAGTTATATTTTATGATTCTACGTTATATCTTTCTTTTAAAATTTGAATTCTTGAAACTTATTCTATATATCTAAAATGTTCTACATCAACAAGCTTTAAAAATATGCAAAAATTCTCAGATTTATAGTGATTTCAAAATATGATTGCTCTTATATTTCATCATCTGGCATGAGTATAAAGATTTGAAATACCACAAAATGTAAATTTTTTTATTACAATATTTGTCCTCAGTTATTCTCTTAGAAAATGCTATGGGTTCTTTACGTAATAGCCTTACCAAAATGTATAGAATAGTGACTGGGCGCCAAAAATGAAATGAAAAAATATGTCCAAAATATTTTGAGTTTGAGAAGTCGTGCCTTCTAACATATGGGCCTAGTATTAGCATAGTCAAAAGCACTGGTGAGAAGAATGAGATTTTTATTATTCAAAAGGCTGCACTCACTGGCGATTTTCCTAAGCAGGCTATAAAACAGAGAGCTTTCTGTGATATATTATAGATAAAAGTTTTTTGAAGAACAGAAGTGTCAAACATTAAATAAAGCTTTTTGCTTCCCAGCTTTTAGATATTGCTTGTCTGTTTACAGAAATAGGAACAAATTGATTCTACTCAACAAACTGATTGTAAAATATATAAATAAATAGAATAAATTATGTTCAGATAAAAAGTTTAAATTTGTTATTTGAAATGTTTTAAATAGATTGCAGACGCTCAAACATAAAATCATAATAATTTTTTTTTTCGTTTTCCGTGTAGGACAACTAGGGAAAAAAACCTCCAGAAATGTATATTCTTTACCTATTTTAACATCTCGAAGAATCTTGCATATTCTCTAATATATATATATATATATATATATATATAAGTTTTAAGATTTAAAATTAGACATATGAATTTATTAATGTGCCAGAAAAGTATTTATCAAATTTAACCCTCTCTGTCTGTGTAACTTTTTTAAACCACTATTTAGATGCAATGTTTGCAAACGTGTCAAAATACCTTTGAGCCAAGAGAGTTATTATTTAGATGCAAATATTTATCAGCATAATATGATCCAACGCTATAAAAGTACTAAGTAAACACATTAGCCTGTGAAAAGGTGATGTTTTGATTACTCGGTATAATTATTAAAATGATACGTTGAAATTCTTTCACACAGTGACTTTAATAATGGTAAGAAGTGGCAGATCTTTCCAACATAAAAGACAATACCTTTTAATATTTCATTGTGTCTAAGCAAGTCAATGAGTCTTATTTTTTTATTAAACATCGAAATTTTATTTTGCACAATATATCATCTAACATCAAGAGTACCCTATAAGATTAGAAGATGACCCAAGCATTTAACCATTTGGTGTCTCGATTATATAATGGTTTAATCTAAGAGCTCTGATTATTCAAAAAATGTATAAATTCAATAAATAATAATAGTTAATTAAACTGACTATATTCATTTTTATAGCTCAGTAAAAGTTGCGCCTAAAGCGTGTCTTCTTAATTTAGAAAAGAATACATAAATTTAAATTATCGGAACGGCCATTCACAAGTTATCTATTGCCTTCCATTGTACAAATTAGTAAGATTTATAATCAATCAAAGCAACCATTCAAATTTAAGTTCATTTTGTAAACAACGAACGTGAAGTTTAAATAGAGTATTACTTATTATGTTTTTATCGCACCTATTTTTTAACTTCATAAAAGAAATACTTATTGCTTTAAATATTCTAAGTGTATTAGCCATTTTAAGGAATCATGAAACACTTATTAATCAACGAAATAAGCCACCATAAATATACTAATCTAGTTAGCATTCAACTCCTAAAAATAAAAGATCCATCATCAAACGCCAAAATGGACGAAAGATAAATTTTATTATTACCTCCTCTCGCTGTAGACATTAAGATGGAACAAGATCATGGTATTACTTTTTCTTGTGTTCCGACAAATTCAATTACACGGTGCCTCTTTCTTCTTTTCTTTAATTCTGTTTTATTTAGTTCCATTCTTCGGTTAGCTTATCACGCTGGATGTGACCAGAACGTAATTCCCGAAAGTGTCGCTCCGTTATCTTCAAAATCCAGACTCCTCTTACGGCTAATCACAAGGCCTGGTTAATGAACTCGTTTAAATGGATCCGAAATTAGTTACTTGGAGATTAATCCAGCCACTCTTCAGAAAAAATGTACCGTGACTTGCAGGACGAGATTTCCTTTTTGGCTAGTCTAGTTGCTGAGCAGCAAAGGGACTTTTGTTTATCGATGATAATAAGTGAACTGTTTTCATCCAACTGTAGTTGCCCGAGTTGATTGCCCTTTCCCTGTCGAAAATTAGAAGTCCGATTTTCAAAAAAATCACAGAATCCATAATTTATTTATTTCTAAATGTATGGAAACCTACAAAACTTGCCTAATGGGCCTAATAATAAAATGTACGGTAGATGACACCTGATTGTTGAAAGGAGTTTTACCCCGTTCTTTCCAAATAGTCTTTCACCATCCGTGACATATTTTTTGAGCCAATACGCATCAAACTTCTTTTCTTCCATCTTATTTTATTATAATGTTCCTCAACTGACTAGAAATTAAGGTTTCCATTGAAGGTTACACAAACAATAGTAAGAAAATAACTATTATATTTGCTTATACATAGTTTAAAAGACGTATGGTCAAGTATCTAAACCAAGTTTTTCCCAATCTGACTATGCCCTTTCTAAACAGTCCTCACAATTGTTGAAACTTAATTAAGTGTGATGCTATCTTTGGATTATAAGGATTAATTATAATTTGGCGTTACACAGATGAAGGAATGCTTATTCATATGCCGATTACTGGGATGTGCCTTGCTCACGCAACAGTGTTAATAATGGAAATAATTTATTTTAGATCTTTCAGATTGGAAGTGGTTGATTTTTAATATTTTGTTCTGTCAAACCAAGTCAAATACGTATTTTCATATATATATGAAAAGTCAGGAATTTAATTTTTCCTGAATGTCATTAAACATCTGATGTACCTTACGCTATTGAAACGAACAAAAAAGACCATTTCTTAAAAACCAAAAAACTCATATACCAGATGGACAATATACTCCTCCTTAAAATTATTAGCACTATCTCCGCTATTAAATAATTCTTCATTTCTATACTTTTACTCACAAAATAGTTATCACTTCAGAAGTCATATATTAATCAGTCAATTTAGGAGACAATGAAGTGCTTATTAATCATTGGTTTTCCTCTGGTAAAGAAAATCCCCAACCTAATTGGCTTTCCATTTCTTGATGAATTAAATGTCTATCAAGAAATGCGAAATGTACAAAAGATGAATTTATAATGTTCTCCTTTCAGTGTAGACATGAAGACAGATCATCGTTGTGTTTTTTCAGTTTTCCAACGAATTCAATTTGCATAAATCCTCTTCCCTTTGTCAACTCTATTGTACTTATTCTCCTTCTTCTGTTAGCTTATCACTCTGGATAAAACCAGAACGTAATTTCGAATTTGTCTCGACGTTATCTTCAAATTTCAGACCTTCTCTCTTTTCTTAAGACGAATCGCAGGGCCGGGTTAATTAACTCGTTTAAATGGATACGAAATTAGTTACTTGGAGATTAATCCAGTGCTCTTCCGAATAATGTGCTGTGACTTCCTCATACGATTCTTCCTTCTCGCTTCTTTCATTTAACTAAACGAGTTGGATCTTCAGCATTAATAACAGTAACGTCTTAGAGACGGAAGTGGTTCATAATGCCTTCTTTTTGTTGCCTTTTAATATTTCATGCTGTCTGGTTTAGAGAAACATTCATTTTAAATGTTCTAAAACAGAGAAATCTCATTTCCCACTTGCAGTATAGCCTACGTATATGAAATGATGTATGCATATATGCAATAAATCTTTTTTTTTAATTCACGCTTTTCGAAGTAAAACTACTGTAACTTTCACTGTCTTAGCTTAGTCACATGTTCCCAAGAGCTTCTTGAGTTTTTTAAAAATACTCAACTAGAGATTCCTTATATATTGCACTCCAAAATAAGAGTATAATGCGTTTCGACGTTATAAAAAGTCCCGCCAGCAATTCAACATCCTCTTTCTGCAATTTGATGTTTGCGGAAGATATTTACAGCAGCCCTTCCCTTTTAGCACAAGATGTTCTACAATATTTCTACGATATCTTAACGATATTGTACGACATTCAGAATACCTGAACAATATCATAAAGATATCGTACATCTTGTGCTAATAGGGTTGATTGGTACCCAGTTGGATGAGAAGCGACAAACAGTTTCCATTTCAAAACTTTTTATAGCCAAAAATACCAATCCTTTATACAAATAAAACAAGCCTTCAGGAATGCATGCAAAAGGATTTTACAGAATAAGAATGCATTTACACTCACGCACAGATCCTTAAAAAAACTATTAATAATCTCAATTTATCTATTCTTTCATTTCATCCTCGAAATAAATATCACTTTAAATATCATAAATGCATTAGTCATTGAAAGCGATTATGAAGTGCTCATTAATGAATAAAATGTGCTAGCAAGAAATACTAATTTGATTATATTGCTCTACCTGAGTAAAAATGAAAAACTCCTTTTAATAAATGCTAAATGGACAAAAGATAAATTTTATTATTCCCTCATTTGGCTATAGACATTAAGATAGAACAAGATCATGGAAGTTTTTTTCTGCACTCCGACAAATCCAATTACACGGTACCTCTTCTTTTTTTCTCCTTTAATTCTATTTTATTTATTTCCATTCTTCGGTTAGCTTATCACTCTGTATGTGACCAGAACGTAATTCCCGAAAGTGTCGCGCCGTTATCTTCAAATTCCAGAACCTCTCTTCTCTTACGACTAATCGCAGGGCCGGGTTAATTAACTCGTTTAAATGGATACAAAATTAGTTACTTGGAGATTAATCCAGTGCTCTTCCAAATAATGCGCTGTGACTTGCTCACACGACTCCTCCTTTTTGGCTTGTTTCGCTCAGCTAACCGACTTTTATCTTCAACATTAATGATCATAATAACTTAAAACTGGAAATGGCTGCGTGGTACATAATGTCTTGGTTTTAAGTACATTTAATATTTAATTCTGTCCAATTCAGTGAAATGCAGATTTTATTCTTTCAAGATCATAGAATTTTAATGTCACACATATTTTGTGAACTTTTGGATTTAGGAAGGACGAAATCTTACGATATCGCTTTTAAACTTTTGGAGAAAGAACAGGAATCTTTTACCTCCTTTCAAGCCACTAGAAGACAATAGCTGCCCTCCAATTCACTCGCCCTTAAGGTTAATTATTCTTGAACTTCCTCATTCGCCAAAAATGCATCACATAATGCAATTAGTGCGAGAATAAATAATCTATGTGTACAGCGATTAGAAATTCAGAAAAGTAGCTCAGTGACGGAAATGGAACCCTGACGGGTTAGTGTTATGGTGCGTATACCATCCATTACGCAAAGAAAAGTTCTGCTGGTTTAACATCAGCACCATATACAAAGAAAGTGGGTTGACTTCTTTAAATTTTGGAATTTCATTCAAAACTTCATGTCTGTTGCACCAAAATTCTAAGTACATGACATTTTTTCTTTTTTTCTGCATCTTTATTTCTATTTTTTGGTTAGTTTGTAATTCTTGATATTACCAGAAAATAGCTTCAAGAACACATCTTTTATTTATCCACAAATCCCAGAAATATCTCTTTTGGCTGATCAGAGTGCTAGATTAATTAACTCATTTAACTGCATACGAAATTGTTTGCTTGGGGATTATTGCAACGATTAAAATGATGCTCTGTGGTTTGCGCACACAACTCCTTTTTGACCCATTCCGCTTAGTTAATCGACATTTGTCTTATACATTATCAATTGTAATAAATGAAGAATAGACGAGACTTAGTGTTTCGCAGTGCCTTGTTTTCTTGAAATTTTAATATTTTGTGTCGCTGTCGAACTCGGCCAAATGATTGCTTTAGTTTTAAAAAAAACTCATGAAAAATTTTCAATTCACAGATGCACAGGGAAAATTTATATCGTTATCAGTCAGCGACGCAGCAGAATGAAAGTCCAAACCATTGCTGTTGAGCCGCTAACTGCGCAGTTTTTGCCTGACCTAACGATTAGACATAAGATATATTCCCTGTCCAATTCTATTTGGTATGAATAATTTACATTATCAAGTGATACTGTCAAGCTCTGATCATACCGGACATAAAAAATTTCTCTGCACAGAGCGTTCTGCTCTGAACCGCGAGGAATTTTGCAGAGCAACGCGCAAACGCCAAGAAAATAATGAGTTATTAATTGTCATTGCAAGCATACATTTTTAACTCAAACATTTCGATGGTATGTTTATTTAAAAAATTACAGATAACTGAAATTAAAAGAAATGAAGACATAAAGAAATAATCATTTCTCAAAATTAATTATCTGTTTAGAGATAATTTTCGATAATTTCTTGAGTTTCAGCAAGAAACAACTTTGAGGGGAGAATAAATTTTCAGCGGAATTTCTTTCAATTTCTAACCGTATGTAGGAGTAAAATATAGATATCAGGATACGACCAATATCTTTTATTTTACGCTATTATTTTCTTCTATGTGGAGCGAGGAATTTTATGTCCTTTTAGCAGGTCCTAAGAGCGAAAAGGAAAGTCGATCCTATATTTAAAACCTGTGGGACATAGGGAAAAGCCACGTGACTGAAAACGAAATAGAATCTCCTGTTCTCTTTTCACCCAACTATTTTCTATAGAATGACAGGATTTCCGTTTGACAAATGTAGGCATAAAAACTTAACCCCTTGCCTTACGTTTTTATTTAACCTCCTACTTAGATGCCGCCACCCATTTGGGATATTTTTTTATTATTTCAATCTATTTAAAATGGTAAATATACTTGAGACATTTAAGCGTGTCCAGGTAATTTTTGTATTTAAAATTAATTCTGACATTTACTTAAATACGGTTTTAAATAGCGAACGGGCACAAAAGAGCCGAACGTTATGACATGCCACGTCGACCAAGAAGGAGTTAAATATTAACGGAATAATATGGGAATATACTTTCAGAATTTACTTTACAAGATAAAAAAAATAACAAATAATTTCTTTCTGGTGACATAATTTGGAAGCAGCTGAAATTTTTAAGAATCTCTTATCCACTTTCCGTATTTTTTTATACTGTTTAAAAGTATAAAACTTAATATTACATGTAATTGAAACTGCCATCTTGTAGAGCAAAAAGCTAAGTAATTTCAATGTGAAGCAAGCTTTTCAAGAAAAATATGATGGCAATGGACTTTTTAATGGAATTTTTAATTTTAATAAATTAAAATTTGTAAGTCAAGTAAAATCAGATTTGAAATAAATAAATAAATACATTTAATTAAACAAGTTCTTTAAAACACACTTTAATTAGTGTGCTAAACATTACAAATTTTATTATTTTAATTATTTTCTAATTTTTAATATTGATATCTGCCGTTTCTCAAACTCACTACTAAGCAGTGTCACTGTTACGGATTCAAATTCAATTTAAGCAATGATTAACTGATAATAGAGTTCTGAAAATATTGAAATATATTTAATTGTCTAAAACACACAAGTGTACAAAATTTCAATCCTATAGCACAGCGTTTACTAACCGTTTTTCTCTCGCGTACCCCTTTTCCATTCCACTCCATAACCTAGGAGGGTCAACTCAACCCAAAGGTTGTAGAGTCTTTTTATGAGCCCCGGGGAAAAGAAACATGAGCACTAATTAGGGTTGCGGGCATCAACTACAAGCAACCTCACCATAATTAAAAACGCAAGTTAAATATTTAAATAGAGGTATTACTTCACAGCAATGTCACACAATTATTGCACTTATTGACATAACGTCTGCAGACACAAAAATGCACGAAAAAACGGCGGTGATAACAATACAAGACACAACCCAAAACAGAACACAAAGCAAATAAAACCCAAAATTACAAGGCAAACAAAACACAAAGAATGCAAAACAAACAATACACAGACAAAACAAAAACGAAAACAAATAGCACATAATGCAAAAGGGGGGAAAACAGAGAGGGGGAAACAATAGGTAAAAACCGAAACACAGCACAAAAAAGCAATACAAAATAATTCATTTGAATTTAAAGGATTGACTTTAAACGACAAATAAAGAGTTAATATGAAATTTGAAAAAGAAAAAGCGGTAAGAATAACAATAAGAAATAATATTAAAAATAGTTAGTCTCTTCAAATTTGTGAGTACCCCCGTAGTGTTATATTCCCCCAACCATCCCTCAGCACAAAAAATAGTTTTTGTTAATAACGCCAAGACGCCTAACTTGTCAGCTTGAAAGTCAAACAACTCTAATGAACTTAATAAAATTTGTAGGATTGATTTTTGACTTTACATTTTATTCCATATCTTAAAAAAAAGGTTTAGTTCAGCGTCAGCAACAAAGGAAAACAGCATTGAAATAATCTGGCATTAACTTATGATGAGAGCTAATAATTACTCAATTACTAGATAGTAATCTACTTCTTCCTTCTTATTTCATATCTAGGCTTTTAGATTGGCACAATTTTCCCTTTAATTTTTCATATGAACTTGAGGAAACAAAATTCTAGAATATTCTTACGTTTTGTGTTTTCCGCCATTACCCGAGATCATTTTCACTTGCTCCTAACTGGTCCCCTGCGTACCCCCAGGGGTACGTGTACCACAGGTTGGGAGCTCTGCTATAGTTCATCAGGAAGTGAGTGAAAAATTCGATCGCAAATTTTCCTCTTTACAAACATATAACAAGTCAAGTTAAATCAAAGCTTAATTGTTTCGCATGAAAATCAATGCTGCCTATATGCGAAAGAATATATATACAGAAAAGGAATGTTTTGTAATAAAAACAACTCTTTGCGGCTATAAACATGAGCATAACGACGAAAAGAATGTATTAAGGATGAAATCTTACGTGTTGCATAAAAGCAAATTCTCTGCTTCTTGCTTTATGTAACACATATGCAAATATCAACTTTTTATAAGCAGAATAGCAATAACTGCTACACTAAATGTATCACTGTTCTTTATAAAGTGTTTCCTAAATGTTTTTATCCTACGTATTGCAGATAACTTGTTGACTATTAACGTGGAGAAATATATGGTGTGAATAAATAAGTCACTGGATTAAAAACTGGACAAAAAACAGTATTAAAATATATGTGGATAGGATTTATTTTGATATGTACTTTAGATTAAAGCGTTTTATTTTCGCACATGATAACAGTGTAAACTTTATTTCATATTTCAGTGTACGAAGTGTAGAAAGAGAAAATTTAGTTAACGTTAAAAAGATCCGCCCTTGATACACTGATGAATCTCTAGGTTTTAATCTTCCCAGAGTCCTATAAAACCATTTTTAGAATTATGTCTGCCTGTGAACATGAAAACAAATAAATACAGCAAGCTAGACGGATGAAATTTGGTATATCATGTTTTCATTAAACCTAAGGTTACCATAATATTTTTAGTTGAAATCCGGACACGGATTGAAAGGTCTTGGAAGGAGGGGTCAAAGTATAGTTGAAAATTCTAAAAGCTGCCTACCAAAGACTCTTTTCAAAACACTAGAACAGATTTTGAAGAAGTGGGAAAACATTTAAAGCGTCGTAATTCAAAGAAGATACAATTTTTCTTAATGTTTGGTATTTCAAAATTATAATAATGAAAAGCTGAATTGAAACAAAACTGCCAAACCTTTCAATTTTCAGCTTGAACTGCGATCAGGAGGCTCATCCTCTTTCTCATCAACACTGTAACAATTATCACTATTTCTGGCTAGTTTCTATCACTAGCGGGATGAAGTCAGCTTTTCGAATACGTCAGATTTTCTCGATTGCAACCAAATTTCTCTTTCGCCGCATTCACTGGTATAAATCCGGACATTTGGAATATCCGGACACTAGACCGGACGTGAGCTTGAAATCTGGACGTATGGTAACGCTAGTTAAACCTGTAGATTTCTATCGAATTTTGGATGAAATGCCTCCATGTGTCGTGAATACCAGGACGTGACAACTAGAGAAAGGCATTTGGTATGTAGTCTTGACATTAGAATTGACGATCTATATCAAAATTTGGTCACGGGCAGTCAATGGGAAGTGGTCCAATATATACTGTATTCTATTCATTACACTGCGAAGTTTAATACAAAACGCACTGGTTAGTGTAAATGTACAAGAAAGACGAGGAGAGAAAGCGAACACTCCGGCTGGTTTTAATAAGGTATACATGTTGATAGAAGTCATGTACAACCTTGACTCTGTACGAGTAGGTATAGTGTTCATTTTGAAGTGTGCTGAACACTTTTCTTGTTGTACAGCATTTCATGAATAATCTGTCTTTAAATTGCTGAATAAGATTCGGTAAGAATTTTTTTCTGTGATTCGTTAAGCCTTTTTTTTGTAATAACATTTTATCACGTAATTTTGACTTCATCAAGTGGTTACATTTTGAACACCTTGTATATTCCGATAGTATGATCGAATTATGCTTTTAACAATAAATCAAGTTATATGCATACACAGAAAGCCATTTTCAAAGTACCAACTATCTTAGAATTTCATTATTAATATCTGTGAAATGATTCCAGCTATTTAACTTATCAGTTTCTTTTCAGTTCTACTAGTTAATTTTGTAGAACTCCCTTTATGACCATCACAATTTAATTTTTCTAATGACGCATAATTCAACTTTCTTATTTAAAACTAAGCAATATTAATAATGGAAATAAATTATTTCTACTGAGAAAAGAACTGTTTCAAAAAATGTCTTTTATCTTAGGATCATAAACTCGTTATAAAATGAAAGCGAAATGTATTTCCTTTCTAATTATATGGATATTTTTTGTCAACATTTTACTTTAAAAACGAACAAATTAAAAAAAGAATGAAACCTAGATATCTCTTTAATTATTGCATTTTCCGTTAGTTAGAATTTGTGATTAAAGTTTGATGTAAACGATTTTTTACATTTTAAATAAAATGATTTAAATATAATAAGTTTTCATCTTTTTCCCTTCTTACAGTTCCAAAAGTAATTTTGAAAAAAATCTAATTAATTTTGGTTAATTTAAAGTTTTCACGTGAAACTTTTTTTAAGCATCTCGTACATGGTTATATACAGCGATATCATTTTCAAAGTTTAATACCAAAATTTACCTCATCCTTCGTGGTTTCTTTTAACGTTCTTATTACTGCCTTATTTTTGCTTTATTTTTTATCTTATCTTTAAATACCAAGCACGAAAAAGTCTTTTAATCAACTTTTCATTTTGGAAATTCTAATTAAAATACCCAACCTGTTTGATTATCTGATTATATCGTTATTAAATAGCGTTTAAAGCCAAAATATTCTAAATTTTGCTTCTTCATTAATAATCATTCTTTCAAATAACGGATTCTCATACGTTTCATTTGGCTTTAAAATTCAGGAATCCATTTTTTTTTACATATTACTTTCGCTTCCACTGAATTTTTAATTAAAAAACATTTCTTAATTTTCAAAACACTCTCTTATCTTTTAGCTATCTGATTCGAAATCTTCATATCTTTAAAACAGTTTCATTTTTCTTTATATTGTGATAATTTCATTTTTTAAGAAATCTTATTTTATTTTTTTTAAAAATGCCTTCTCAGTAGCTTTACTTTTATCAATGCTGCAAGATTTTATAAATTTATTCGAATAAAATTTTAAGACTTCTTAAAACATTCATTTGATATTAATGTAAAATGGGATTGCATAATATAAGCTTACTGGTTATAAATTAACTTTTAACTACTTCCAATTAGCAAAATTGTGATTTTTTTCAAAAGATGTTAAAAAATCAAACCAAACAAAACTGGGAAACGTGTCTTGACTTTTAGCTGCTATTATGAGTGTAAAGTAGTTGCCTGTATGAACTTTATATTACTGAATGCTAAAATGGTAATCAAGCATAAAAATCAATTACCATTTTAGAAAAATTGCAGCCAATGTTTTTACAATGCGTTATTCTGATTACATGTTGCAAACGTTAACGATTTTCAGATACATGATTCATGCACTTTTTATAGCACAGCCTTCTGAAAACATGATTTTACATATCACGACTTAAAAACTTGAACATTCTTTAAACAGCTGAAAATATCACAATGGATCCATCTGACGGTCTTCTTTCTGTAAAGCAAATGTATCTGTAGGATTTCATTTATGAATAGAGTGTCCATATTTAAAGTTTCCCTAGTGAGTACTGTCTATAGTACTGTCCATTCATCAGAAAAACTTGAAACTTTTTTGATGACTTAACGAAATCATTTAGTGAATTATAAAAATAAAAAAATTAGTTACAAATACTGCCACCAGATGGCGTATTACAATCAAAACATATAGTACACATGCAAGTGTTTTTATTTATAGTGACACAGTAGCTGTCATAAAACAAACATTCGTGGAGAACTTTTTGCTGACATCTTTGCTTACCTGAAAATCTGAAGTTCTGTCCTCCTGGACTTGAACTGCCTTTACTACCTCTGTTGCTACAGGTTTTCTTCATCTTCCAGGATGAACAAACAAAAATTCAAATTTCATTGCCGTTTTTTAGAGTCCCTTATAAGTGGTTGGACCTATTCGAAGACCTTCTTAATTTCGAAGCTGCCTTAAAGCAGCTGGTGTGGAATGAGTGTTTTGTTAAAAACAATTTAACAAACTGTAAGTGCGATCCAGCAAACTGAAAGCTGTTGTGAGTGGCACGAGCACTGAAAACATTTCTCCTCCGACATTTGTATGTCTTATAATAGCTGCTGTATCAAGTCGAAAAAATTCCATTTGTCATACGGATTTTCACGGTAATACACCTGATGATAACCATACTCGGAACTAGTTGCTTTTTTTAATATACTGGAGGTGTTTCTTAGTTATTTCTTAACTAAGTCATCCAAAAAGTTTCGCACTTTTCTGAAAACTGGTTACAGCTGTAGGCAGCTCTGACTAGGGAAACATTAATCATGGACTGTGTGTTTATAAGTTTAATTATAGTGTATTATTAAGCAACTTGTGGTAAGACACCAGTGTCGCTACTTTCCACTGGGTAAATAAATATATGACTGTCAGTTGATGAACATAAATCCTTTTCAAACAGCGAAGGTTACACTTTTACTGGTTATTTAGATTTTGACAATCAAGTTTTTATATTTTAGGAATGATTTTTGGATTGTATTGAATGCAATTTTTAAAATAGACCTCTGTCTCGATTCAAATTACTCAAACTTATTTTGTACCAAAACTTTCCTTTCATTCGTAAATTACAATAAATCAGCACAAGTTTTAATTTTCAAATTTGTTATCAAGAGTTTTGTACAGTATGTCGATAAATTCACAAATATTACATGCATATTTAAAATTTCGAATTTCAAAATTTCCTTTAAAAGTGATGTACTTATTCTATGCTCTTCATTCTCCTGAAAACTATATTACATTCAAAGATTCTTATTCAAAAATATTGACTAAATTTAATTTTGAAAAAGCTAGCTGAATACTCCTTATTTTACATGGAATATAACCACCCTCTTATAACCAAAGTGGATGAATCAGAATGAAGGGAAAATAATAACAGCGATATCAAAATATATTATCTTTACAAATTTTTATCGACACTTTTTTTAAAAAAAATTGAATAGTTAATTATATGCTTCTCTCTCAATTATTCATTTTTTACATTTTTTAAGACTTTGTCCAACTACACTCCCTGTTCTCCCAAGTATCTTTCGGACTGAAATTCAGAAAAAGAAAAGTAATCATATAAAGAAGAAAAACAATGTTGACACATAAAGCTGCGCTATCGAAGATGTTTAAACTCCATAAGATTAAAGCTTTTCATTTTTTAAATCTATTGTTGGGTATTTATTTTACCTAGTAATCGTGCTTCTTCAGTTGACAGAGTGTCTTTGTTAGTGCCTCATTATCTTGGTTTTCTAAATAAATTACCTTTCTTGAATTAGAGTTTTCCCATGATAATTGCAAAATCTTGTTTCTAACGTAATTAGTTCTGGGAGAAGAGTGGGGGATTGAGTACCTGACACTGTTTGTGGACTGAGATGAAAAATGAGTTGACTTCAGCAACTGGGACATCAATATATATCAACGTTGTCAGCTGTGTTTCCTAAATAACGTTTTAAGCCATTGCATTGTAGATATCTTTAGGTTTATCTGAAAATCACAAATATGCCATGCCATGTGATAGCGTATCATCCATAAGCTTCCTTCTTCTCGCAAAAAGTTTTCGCGCTGGTACTGAATCACACTTTGGCTACTTTAATTGTTTCATACTTGATCAGTTTCAGACTGTTTTTGTTCGATAATTAGAGACGATGATTGACACGCTATGTTGCATCACATCACATCCATTCAGAATTTGGAAAATAATGTACCTAGGGAGTATAAAAAATGACGAAAAGTCAAATTATTTTTTGATTACAGTTGGTGAGAACAATTTAAAATGATAACACGTGAAATTTCAAAACGGTATAGATTAATTTTTTTACCTTTGTACTTAAAACATTATTAACACAAAAATATTTATTATTTTATATCAATTTAAAATTACAATTTAGCTTCTTCCATTTTTCTTATGATTTTTCAAGCTACAGGAACATATTACATACTGAAAACCTGAAAAATGACACTTTAAAATTCTCTGTTTATGAGCATTAGAATTAAACAAATATTAGGCTAAAAATTTAGAAACATTGTGAGTTGAATTTAAATGAAAGCAAACTTAATTTGAAAACAACTGTTATCACAACTTCACAATCAAAAATGGATGAATAATAGTATCCTTTATCGCATAATTTATAATCATATTACATTTACATTTTTAAATAGTATTTTCACAAAAAAAACCGATACATTTGTGCGAAAACGTGCTTTCATCCGAAATCATCGATATAAAACGGTAATTAATGTTTGGGAGCTAACATCAGACCCCAGTAATTGAATTCTTTCATAATGGGACGGGAAATATCAGTTAACTGATAATTAAAATAACTGGAATTAAAGCTAACATAATTTTCCAATATTTCTATTTTAAACGGTTAAAAACAGCAAAATTCTAATTTGCAAGCCTTATCTCAAATGCAAGGATTGCTTTTATTTTTTAAACTTTAGTCTTGCTGTGATGGATTAGCGAGAAACACATATATGAAACGTACTAAAAATAAATCACGATTCAAAGGTACATTAAATTTAGAAACGATCGGTGGTTTTACATGGATTCGGAGTAGAGAGGCTTTATATCGTTAAAATCTAATCTTAATTCCATTAATCTTTGATGTGATTTATGATCTTTGCAAAATTCTTTTATGGATTTAATAGGAAAAAACAACATTAAACATAATTTCAAACGAGAGCTTAATGTACAAAGTATTTTTTGCGGTTTATGCATTCAAAATAAAATAAAGAAATCCTCTTATTGATGAGAAATTTCTTAAGATTTATAATATGCTGAGTAAGGTTCGATCAGAAGTAGAAGGTACGGAACGGTGAAAAATAGTTTTCTCATGAGTGTTTGATTTTAATTTAAAGATTTGAAAAGATTTCAGGGGATTTAAGTCCATAAGGATTTATTTTCAAAAATGTTATATCAATGTTCAAGATAAAAAAATCAATATATTTTCATGAACTAATTTTCTTAAAATCAGCTCCAATATGTTTTTTGCCTGATTTTTTCAAGGATTTTCTGATAATGTCTTTCAATTGGTTTGTTTCCTAATTCATTAAGGAACTAGATTTCAGTGAACTGAAGATAAGTTAAGCATTCATCAATTCAATTTCCAAGATCTAAAATATCAATAGTATCTCCTGCTTTTAAGAATATTTTATCAACAGACACCTACTTCATAAAGAAATCACTAAAAGAGGTTTGACTTAATCAATTTATTATTCTAGAAATACTTTATCTAGAAGTGAGGGAGATTTGCAAATATATGTCAAAACAATTTTAAAAGTCAAATAATTCAATTCATGTAATGCGACATTCATATGTCTCTAAACTATCTATTGTCACACTGTTTACACTTTGCAAATCATTCTGAGTAGAAAAAAATTAATTTTAATTTAGTTATTGGCTTTATAATAATGCAGGGAATCGTTCTGTACGAGACGTTTTTTTTAAGTTTCAATTAACAATCTTGAGTTATAAAAAATCAATTTACGCCGAAAGGAATTGCTAAGTCTGTATCATTATTGTACCGTTGTTGGCGCCAGTGCGTCTGCCTTCGCTCGCGCCCTCTGGTTGTTATAGTATTTTTTTGGTTTGATTTTTTGATGGTATTTCCTGTTGTGTTCTGTTGAAATCATTCAGTTTGTTCCATCAAACCACACCTTGCTCGATGTGTTTCTCGCAGTATATACTTTAAAGCTCTAATAATAAACATATTGGTCAACGTCGACCGGAGCGATCGCATTTAAAAAAAAAAAGAAAAATGTACATTTAGTCGCATGAGACATCGCATTTTTTAAAACGTCAAACGGAATATTTGATTCATGTGTTTGTGCTCACGATTGGTTAAAATAACAGTTTATTCCAATGTAACAGTGCTCACAAGGTTATTCACATGACTGGATAATCATGTCGCATCATCAGCAAGGTAGGACAATCTCTTAACTTTGTTTCCTGTTTAATCGCAAGGATGGAAAAAGTTGAAAAACTTTTGATAAGCGCTCATCAATTAGAGATCTGTTAGAAATTAAGTTCAGAATTAGATAATTTCATTGAAACTCTCTGAAGCAAAAAGTGACTATTTTGTTGGAACTTTTACAGTTAAACGCTAAGGACAGCTCGCTAAATTCATTGAATTCTAAAATAGAAACATCTATTTCGGATCCAAATGAGTATATAAAGAAATAAATGAAAGTGAGAATTTATGAAAGCATTGATTAAATCATAAAGATTAAAAAACAAATCAAGTTGTTGGAGGAAAACGTAACTTCCATGCAAAGTACTGTTTCGTTTTCAAATACTCCAACTATTAAATTCGGAAATTCCTCTCCCAAAATTCTCAGGTAGATATGAGGAATGGAACAATTCAAACTGCAATTTAACAACTTAATCATCAAACAGTCAACTGTCACAAAAAATTGCATTATTTAAATTCTTCATTAACTGGACCTGAAAAGGACTTGCAATCAATTGATGATACTTTCGACTCATTATTCAAAGCATTGACTGACAAGGTTCGAAAATAAAGGTTGTTAGTAGAACTTCACATAAGTAAATTTGAGAAGCAGGAAAATTAACCTCTGAGTCAGCAAAGATCAGAAATTTAACTGACAATATAAAGAAAAGCATCCGTGGATTAAAAGTTCTTGATATAATACAGGAATAATCTTTCAGATGTTTTAATTTTAAACATTGTTATCAGTAAGCTAGACAAACAGTCAGGCAATATATAGAATCTAGCTTAAGTTCTAATGAGAGTTCCCAAATTAGATATTAATTTCGTTTTTTAGAAAAGCGAGCTCAGATATTAGAAAACATCAAAAAAACGCAGCTGTCAAACCCAAACCTTTCTGGACAGAAACGGAAAGCCAAAAACTTTCTTTAAACCTAATGTTGGTTGAGCGTCCATGTGCATTGTAAGTTGAACCATCCAATTTTCAAATGTGAAGCTTTCATGAAATTAACTGTCTATCAGAGAAATCAATTCGCAATTCAGAACAAACTTTGTTTAAATTGTTTTGAGTGATCAGCATTTTATTAAGTTTTGTAATTCAAAAGCACTTGTAAGAATGTGGTTGTCGTCACAACACCTATGTGCATAGAAACAATACAGTCCATGCACAACTTCCAAATCCAGTACCTGTCGAGAAAGCAGCAAGCAGTCAATTGAATCCCAACGCAGGTGAATCGCATATCTCACAGGATAACATAGGTCATTCCTTTTCTGCATAGATAAAAAAATGCACAGTTCTCCCCACCATAAAAGATGATTCAAATCACTTTAATGGCAGCTTTCTACAAGCACGTGGAATTCTAGATTCAGGATCGGTCAAATCTAATGACCGCAGACTTCAAATAGTTGAGTCTTCCTCAAAAAT
>BGPR01000080.1:35675-59415 GCA_013235015.1 Araneus ventricosus
AAATGATTTCTTTAAACACATCATCTGCTTAATCATATACGTTTGCTGGATTTTTTCCTCTAAACAAAACAAAGTGTTGAACTTTAAAAGAGAAAAAAAGCTTCCTCTGCTATTAAACAATATTTGTCTGAAAAACAACTGCATTAAAACTTTTATAACAGCATTGTTCATTCCTTTGGGCTGTGTGCTGCTTAAATATTTATCAGAAGGCAAGTTTTATTTAACTTTCTTTTCACTCTTAACATTTTATGTTTCAACGTTAAATTTCTCATCACTATAGCGAATTACTTTTGAGGTATTTTTTTTCTTTTCGCAAAAGAGAAGATGCATTGTCCATAAGATAAAAATGAGACAACGTTAAGAAAAATTTATGAATTTTGGAGTATTTTGAATATATAATGATAAGTGCGTGTTGCACTTGAAAAAGACATTTTAAAGCTAGGTAGTTACGTTCATTATGTGAATCATAGTTATACTCTGGTCCATTACGGAATGTACTAATCCAAACTATTAAAGATATAAACTTAAAAGAAATTTTATATTCTAAAATCATTTAATTGCACAACTCTAAAAATAATTTAGGAGAGTACAGTGAATCATGTGTTTAATATATTTGTAAATGCAGACTGCATTTTAAAGTTACCAATACAGAGTAATTTTTCGGTGCAAATAATTTTTTATTTTGTTAAAAGAGATTCTAAAAGCATTTTATTTTCATAGTTCTAAAAAAATAAATTTGGGAATGTATCGTGAAGCATGTAATTAAAATATTTATATATGCAGAGTAAATACATTTTAAATTGAATAATAAAGAGTAATATTTCTTTAAAATAGATTGAAAATGTAAAATTACAGTAGAAACCCGAAATTTACAGTTTTAACCCGAAATTTCGGATAATACGAACATTTTTTAAATTTTCTGAAAACTTTTTACCGAAAAATGAAGGAAAAATGGCATTTACGTATCAGAAACAACGCTAATGTTTATTCCTAACTTAAATGAAGTTTTTGAATTGATCTTTAAGAATGATACAGCACCTTAATTAGTAGAAACAAAATCAGCTTTTACCCGCAACTTTTTGCCACTGTTCCGTGAGAATCGCCACTAGTTCTTTCCGTACTCTTTCACACAGCACCCAAAGTCAATAACTCTATTGCATTTAGTATATCAAGAGTATTTTACCGAATTTCCCGGAGTCCGAACAGAGGTGAGCCCCAATTAATTCGAATTCCCGAGGTTTTACTGTACATGAAAAATGTAAAAATAAATTTTATTAAAACAATATAATGGTTGAGAAAGGCATAATTATAAAAGTTTGATAATAAGTAAATACATAAGTAAGCTTGAGTTGCCTAAAAAGTTCAGAAAAATTATGAAGTCTAGAAAATTTATGGAAACGGAATAATCCTAGAATTATTTCCTAAACTAGAATAGATAATTTGCGTTTATTTTTAAACTAAAAGCAAAAAGATTTATTTCGTCATTTTTTTCATATTAATTTCATTTATAAAGGAAATTTAAATGTAGACTCCTATTACGTTAGACTGTCCAAAATGTGAGCAGATATTTTAATAATTCCAGGCACTAAAATGCATGCAATGAATATGAGCGAGATTTTAGATGCTATTTTATGTTGCCAACATTCAATCAAAGAAGGCAATTAGTAGCTTAGTTTTTAGTTTAAAGTGATATTGAAAAAAAATTTCATTCAACTAATTTACGTGAAAAAAAGTATAGGTTTTATGTTATGTATAAATTATAAAAAGTATGTTTCTTTTTCTAATTTGTGAGAATGGCATGTAAGGTCCGTCGGGCGCAACCTGCCTGACTGGTCCAGCTCGATCGTTTTCGTAACTTCCAAAAAGAAAACAATTCTGCCCTTTCTAATAATCTCCTTTCTTTACCTGATGTTTGGATACCCCTATTCAAATGACCTACCCGCTACGTGAAGTGCAGCTATCGCCGTATTGGCCTCACAAGCACATTGCGCCCGATCTTAACACATTATGATTGTTCCTAATATCCGATGTTTTCCTTATCACGAATATTTATTTAACTCATTTCTTGACTTTAGGAAGTAAAATTTATTGTTGTAAAAAACGGTTGCCGCGAAATCTGTTTCGGTCAAAGGAAAAAAACAATACGCCATGGTTTAAGTGATGGGAAGACTTTGGTGCCCTATGTTTCGAAAGTGAAGAAGTACGTGGTTCTCATGTATTCTCTTTATGATGACTTTTTTCACAATAACATCCTCAGTTTACTTTGTAAGCCTTCCCACGGAGGTCGGTGATTAGTTTGAGAATGATAAATTAAAATTAAAGAGTATTAACAATATTAATTACGAGATTATTTACTTGTGCCTCATAGGCACATTGCGAACAAACTAGTCAATGAGAATATTGCGCTTGACGGAAGATTAATTGAAGTTTCTTCAAAGCTTTAATAAAAAAAAATCAATCTCGTTTCCTGAAATTATTCATTTAGAAATCCATCATGAAGTTTATTTCTATTCAAATAAACACATTTCTTCAAAACAATATTTGGCATGATTGCATATTACCTCTCTCCCCTATTAACAATCAATATAACCATGAAACATGAGGTGATAGGATAGGTCAGGAGAGCAAAATTATCTGAATAGGTTATTGGGATGATTAGAGAACAGACTGATTAGTTCCGCGTCGATTTCAAAGGATGATACAGCATCTGTATCATCTTGTAAAAAGAAGAAGAAACCTACATGAAGAGTATCAGTTTCGCTTTCAGGAAAGGTTAAAATAAAACCTACCATCCTCCATCCTCGAAGCTAAGATTCTGTGCAAAACTGCCGTGGCCCTTGATATACTGAAGAAGGCCCTCAATTGTACTCATTTTCGCTGGAAATGCAAAGATATACATGAAATCGTGATATTTTTAAGCAATATTATCTAACGTCTTATAATATTGAACTTCATAGTACAACATCCTTCGCTCCTTTAGCCGATAAGATGTCTTATTTGTTTAGAATCAATCATGATCGTTCTTATCTCACTTTATCTACAGTCCGATCAAGTATACATCTTTTAATTGAAAAGGGGAAATTTTTCAGGAGCTAGTCCAGATATTTCACTTCTTTATGCTTACTTTTTCTAGACACAAATAAGCTATATTTATAAAAGTAAAACAGTACCTAAATATATTTTCCATTGAACACAAAAGGTTGAGAAAATGACTTTACTAATACCATTTCAATTCAATAAGTATATTCTTAGTATTCAAACGCATTCACTCAATAAGAATACCGAAAATACACGGAGAAAAACGAATTATCCGCATAAATCGCAAATATTTGACTACACAATCCGATGAAAAATGCCTAACTCTTAATTCGCAATAGCCGACTTGAAAAGGTACACTTATCGTAAAACTAAATCACCAGTCATAAGCAAGCGTACAAATTCTATGCCGTCGTTACCAATTAATGTAACTCCGAAGAAATAACATTGGAGGAACCGTTGGATGCTTTTCCGTCACGCACTGCAGCGGTAACGAGGTGCTGGGGAAAGGAAGGACAAAAAATTGCGACAGAGCCGGCTTTAGCCCCGGATAGGTTGTTAGGTCAGTCATCTGAGATAGTTCTCATTTGCTATTGGATGTCGTACAACACGTAATCGTGTTTCCTGGACGATGCTGGAACTGGACTTCCTTGTCTTTATTGATATAATAAGCATTTTATGGTATGGTGTGTTGACACGTGGATGAACTTCTCTGTTTCTTTGAAACAAATTGACTTGAATGTTAGAAATTTTGTGTAGGCGGCTATTTTCAAATATTTCTTCCCTTTATGCCATTCGTCGATTACAAATAATTGTTTTGTTTCCTTTTCAGTAATACATTTTATACTAGTGAAAATGAAATGTACACCATGTGTGTTTAGTTCAGTATTTGGTCGCTTACTAGCTGTCAAATTTGATGTTTTTTGGAATAATTTAGATGCTTTAACATTTAGAAAGAGATAAGTATGCCATATAAGTTCAAGCTCACATTTTATACACTTTTACTTAATTTGACTTCTTTCATGTTTGTAAGGATGGAGTTTTGTAAACGATTTTACACTTCCTTACTGATGTGTGAGTATTTTGAAATGTTGTACACTTATGCATTCTCGGTGGCAATTATTATTTTAATATTTTCAGAACTTAATTATCAGTTAATCGATTAATTTAATTAAATTTTGATGCCGTACCAGTGGCTCCACATGGTAATGAATTTTAAAAATGGATTTCAATATTCCATGATATTTTTCATAATGAATTATAAATTAAAGACTAAAAAGTATAATAATAGTAAAAATAAAAAAATTTTCCTTTTAGTACACTAGTAAATGTGTTTTCAAAAACTGCTTTTATTAAATTTATTAAGAATAGCATCAGTTCTATGTATTGCCATTTTTATTGCTAGTAACTTAATGATTATTTTAATTTTTATGTAGTGATTTATTTTGAAATGGTATTCAGCGCTTTCACATTTTTTTTTCATTTAACAATCCTTATTTATTCATTATAAGCTTCGTATACTCGTTATTATATGACACAATTATATTAGAGTATATTTATCAGTTTTGTATCACATGTTTCAGTATATAAAAATATTATCGCTAACACATTCTTACTAATCATAATTATGCAATATTGCGCCATTCAGTAAAAATAATTATGAACTTATCCGTTGGCTTGCTTTTTTCTCGTCTGAGTACTTATATTTTTTTATATAGTACTATTTCTTTTTGAGTCAAGAAACTGGTAGAAGCGTTTCTCCCCAAAATTTGCATTATAGTAATGTTATACAAATAATTGTTTAATCATAATCCCGTTTTCAAACATTCCCGTTTATCACAAAGTTATGATTTCCCTCTGTAAATAAATGCTATATATTACCAAATTTCTCTGTTATAAATTAGAAAAAGTATCTAAATTATGATTTACTAAAAATAAATACTATTTTATTTTTCCTTTTAATCTCTTATTTTTGATACAGTCTTATCTCTTCCCAATTAAAATGTTAAAATAAATCCCTAAACTAATGCGATTTTCACAATATTTTATGTCGCCGAATGCTTTGTTTCGAATATCTCATTTCTTGTTCGTTGACATGAAACGCAAGCAAAAAATTCCATAATACTCAGGAGATGCAGCAAAAATATTTCTTTCTCGTTAAATAAGTTGTACAAATGGGATTATCGTATTCATTGTTCATATGACCATAAAAAAAAGCAAATTTATTTTATGTTTTCATTAACAGAATTTAAATCCTTTCGAAGTCATAGCAGTTTCGTTCATAATGCTGTAGTCTTGCGACAAACACACAACAAAATAATCTAAGAGATAAAAATTCAATTAAAATTGTTTAAATAAATGACAGTCGCAAGGAAGTATGCTATGAAAGCAAATAATACTTTTTTTTTCAAGTCATAAACATGCAAAAAATGATTACTGTTCTTCATATAATAAATAGAATTATTTAGGAACCCAAATAAAATAACTCAGTTTCCGAATTATTTGATTCCCAATACCTGAATATATGAGCATTACTGTCTTTTATAATCCGAACATATTTCTTTGCATCTGTAACATATTAACTTAAGTAAATATAATGTATTTATTCATTATATTTCATTTATTCAATAAATTTCAAAGCAGACGAAAATATTCAATCTTTCACAACCAGTATCGAATATTCCTGAATTTTATTAACATCTGATACAAACATGAGGCCACATGTTCCAGTGTGGAAACCAGATGTGAAAAAATTAAGGAATATTCGTTATTGGTCGCGAAAAATTGAGTATTTTCTTCCTCTTCGAAACTTCAAAAATTTGAGACAGGTGGTGTTGCTTGTTAAGCGACGATTTATTAAAAATTAGCAAGGGTATTTTGCTTTTGGCCTTCTCGTATACCTAAATATTATGGTGCTAATGCAAACTCGATTGAGCATGCATAGGAAATGCTTGGGCGACAAGTTGCCTGACTTCATAATTCAATTCCGGAACCTCAAATAATATTCATTCAAAAGTCGTATGGCCTACCTCAAAACCAGCTGGGTAATGTGTGCTCATCATGACCAGACTCTGTACTTCACTGTCTTGCAAATGATGGCTAACATACAAGATATTAATCTTCATACAAACTGTATACTCTTTGTTTTTCTACGCGAGACGTTTATTTTTCATTTTTTCCCCTTAACTTGATCGTATAGTGTGGAGAATAGTTTATACTTCCGGCAACAGTGCCTAATACCATCGACTGGTTTGGCCCAAAATTTGATGCCGATCTATTGGATTTAAAGATCAAATATAATACTCCAGGCATCTAGTTTAATGCGTGTTTGAGTTATCGCTTTCACATACACACGAGCAGATATGCAAATAATCAACCCTATGATATATTCGGTCCGACATTTCAGGCACATCTTTAATACTATTGATAAAACCCCAAACTTTACTCATCTAGCCCGCTGTATTTTAAAATCATCGTGTCATCATGCACGCAAACGAACAGGCTTTCCATTCAAGGATTTTGTCCAAAATCTGAAAGATATCTTCAATTTTGGTCCACAGATCATAAACTAAATTGTCTCCTTTTGGGTAGAGGTTTTTTAAATTATCATCTTCACAGATAGATATAACTCTAAAAGTATTTTCGCCGAACTCAGGGATGTTTAAAATGTGGAAATTCATCAAAATCTTGAGGTCAGATTTGTCTACAATTACGATGCCTTCTATTTCTACACTTCGTACATGAGAAAATAAAAAAAAGAATCAATCGATTAAAGGTTGTTTGGAATGATCATCTATAAATCTAAAACATCGGATAAGCCAGAAAATTTAAAATTAAATTAATTTTAAATGTTTAAAATTTTCACTGAGTGAATTTCTTTAAAAAGATGTGTAAATATTTGTTTCTGTGTATTACGTGAAATACTTATATTTTTGTAAAAACACTGATTTAAAATAGCAAAAGAAACATTTACAATAATGTTTCTTTCGTTTAGTTTTGCATTAAGTAAGTGCCGTTGCAACACAGGGCAAAACAACGAACAGTTGTTTGAAACGCTGACTTACGTGTTTTTGTGGTTTCAGTGCCTCATGTATGGAATCCGTTGCATGAAAAGAAAGAAAATACATGTATAAGAACAGAGCTGTTTCACGTATACTACTAAGTATACTAACATAATGAGGACTTTGCTTTGGTAGGTGAAGGAAACCTACTCTAATTTACTGGAGTTAGTCAGACTGGAGCACATAGGTACCTCAGGTGTTACCTAGGTACTCCGAAGTCGCTTTGTTTAACAGAAGCTGTCACACTTCTCCTTTATTATGAGTCCCTGGCTCTTAGATTTGACTAGATTATGCAGGCCAGAATAAATGGAGTTAGTCAACAATAAAAATAAAATTATTATAATATTCAGTGTATTACAATACTCGTAATCTTAAAATAACTTCAATGTGATATTTGTATTGTACCCCACTTTTAAAATTCCACACGATGTCTCTTTAAATTGGTACTGATGCATTAACAGAATTTGATAGTTAACTCTATAATGGTAGTTCGATGAGCCCAGAACCATGATACCCAGAAAAAACTGAAAATAAGTACAATTTATGAATATTCAAACTCTTTCTCAACCAAATATGGTAGCTTTAAGTATCGCGAACAGATACGTTGACTTTTGTTAATAGATACCTATGCAAACGATATATGTAATTAAGAGAATAATTTTTGTTATTTTAATAATCGAAAATAAAACCAACAAAACTAATGTAATAAATACCCTTTTAAACTTTTTATAAACAGTTCGAAATGCTTAAATATCAAATCAAAGGATTTCTTCATTTAGAATGAATTTTTCTACATATCATGTCTTCATTTGACACCAAAGATCTTTCATACCCTCCAGATAAATTCCGCCTGATGTTAGCGCCATAAATCACCTCATCATCATTCAACTGCACAAACACAACAGAGAAGTAACGATCTTCCACTGCTGTCGTATCTGAAATATGGATCTTGTGATGTTTCGTGTCACAAATATATAATTGATTGAACAGAACTCGAGCAGAAAAGATGTCCACCGATCTTAAAGAATAAATCCTCTTATTTTTTTCTGTTCCTGACGTCTAAATCCCATAAAGGAAAATTAATTGCAGAGCTAGACTTAATTCAGAAGAATGCCCAAAATTTGATTTTATTTTCTGCTCAAGATTCGCCGATACTAATTTGTTCCTCCCCTTGTGATGAAGTCTCAGTCACAGAGATTTGTGACCATTCGGTTTATTGTCTGCCAGCTTTAATTGGATTTTCACGGCATGGATCTTATTCGAGAATACGACTGGGAATTGGACGAATTACTTGTAATTCATTCAAGCATCTATCTTGATTCAAACATAATTAGTAAGAAACTTCAAAACTGTGCTTCATTTCAATGAAGACTTAATTAGCCAATGAAACTAGAAGCCTTACTAAATTAAAGAATTAGAGAATTATAATAGAGATTATAATATACAATTACGAAATGATTTTGATTCAGGAAGTATTAAATAACAAGATTTACTTTACAATATATCGCATAGAATTATTACAAAGTATTTAAATCAAATATTCAGTTCTTATAGCCTTAACCGTGGGCCGCGACGGCATTATAGTAAGGTCTGAATTTTAGGACCAGATGGTTCTAGGTTCGAAGCCCGATTTCCCCTAAGATCTGCCATGTAGGTGGGAATAGTGGAAGTCAAATATTCCGTCGAGAGACAAAGATACTCCCGCTACCGTGGAGCGGAATCTTGGGGTTAGGAGGGCCAGCTTTTGGCCACAGTTCAACGACGACCGTTCCATCACAGCCCTTGTGTTGTTTCAAAATAGGACGTTAAAAAGAGTTATATAAGAAAGTTAATTTTAAGTCATCTTTATATGATAATCTCATATTTGTAAAGGTATAATCCATCAATTTAAAAATACATCCTTCGTTATGTATATAGTCGATGCAATGCAAACAAACAATGTGCTATAGTAGAAGTTCCCAATCTGTGGTACGCGCAACTCTTGGGGCACGCGGGGGATCAGTAAGGGAAAATGATATTGTTAATTGCTGAAAACATAAAATATATGAATATTCTGGAATTTCGGTTCAAGTTCGTATGAAAAATGAAACTGACAATTGTGAGAGTCCGAAAGCATCTTCACGAAATAAGAAAAAGTAGATTAATATTTAGTGATTGAGTAATTGTTAGCTGTCATCATAAGTTAAAGCGGAATTCTTTCATTGGCGTTTTCATTTATTTTTTGACTTTGAAATAATACTATTTATAAAATGGAATAAATTGCAAAGTCAAAAATCAATCTTAAACATTTTATTAAGTTCATTAGAGTCGTTTGACTCTTAAGATAACTTAAGCTCTTGGCGTCATTTTGTGCTGAGGAATGGTCGAGAGGGAAAATAACAGCAGGAGGCACCGAAAAATAGAAAGACTAATCAAGGGGTAAGCGAGTGGGAAAAGGTTTAGGAACCACTGTGCTATAGAATTAAATACAGGATTCTATTTTTTGCACTTGTATTGACGGTATATATGAAGGATATTTCAATTTAAAAAGTTCTAAGTTTATTAAAATACTTATAGCCCTGAATCTCCAACTTCAAGTGAGATTAATTCCATCCAACACCGAAGAAAAGGCAATAAGAAATCTGTAGACACTTAATAAGATTTCATTATCTCTTTTCTTTTAATATAATATTGAGCGATGGATATCAGCTTAAAGTTGTTTTAAAATAAATTAATCGAAATTTTTGTCAAGAAGTTCCACAATTTTCCAATTTCCGAAACATTTTTGAATCAATTTTGATAGTTATGATTGTTTTTGTTTCTGACTAATACCATATGGTCTAGCATAACTAGCCACGTCCATGAGCCATAGATATATGATATTCGAGAGATGTGATGCCTTCTGTTAGTCAAAGCAATTTTCGAGCACTAGATAGCACCTGAGATAGACGTATGGCTTTTAGTTTCAGTTTTTGATGATAGGTTGCTTCCTGGAGGAATTTCAGAGAAAACTGAAACTCATTTTGTTTCACTTGAAAATAAACGAGGAGGCCTCCAGAAATTAGGCCGACTGCAGCGGGCATTTCACTGCTGAAATGCGCATCGACCTAACAGTCTTTGAAAAATGATGGTTAAGCAACCAGGATAGAACCATGACCTTCTTCCTCATATTTAAATACCTTCACCATTCGATGCATTAACCCACTAAGTCACGGGCGGTTGTAACTGCAATTGATTATAAACAAAACCGTCAGCTAATAAGAATACATATTTAGGTTTTTATCATTACAGACTTAATCAAATTATAACAAAATATTTGGGTTACCGCATAATCGGCTACATAAAAGAAAACATACTTTCTATTTTTATTTCCTTTAATCAAAGATGTTTCCCATGCCGAAGCAGCCCCACGCAATGTACCTGAGAAGCACCTTAAATCATATTTAAATCCAAGATGATTTTCCCCAGATATTAAGCTTCATATCCCACCAAAGAATTTCCGCACCCTCCAGACACATATCGACTAATATCAAACCCATGACTCAAACCATCATCATTCATAGAAGGAAGCGCACGAACGCTGAGGACAGAAGTAATGATCTCCCACTGCTGTCGTACCTGAAATATGGATCTTGTGATGTGATGTGTCGCAGATATATAATTGATTGAACAGAACTCGAGCAGAAAAGATGTCCACTAATCCCGAAGAAGAAATCCTCTTATTTCTTCTGTTTTTGACGTCCAGAATCCCTTAAGGAAAATTAATTGCAGAGCTGGACTTAATTCAGAAGAACGCCCAAAATTTGATTTTATTTTCTACTAAAGATTCGCCGAGACTAATTTGTTCTTTCCCTTTGTGATGAAGTCTCAGTCACAGAGATTTGCGACTCATTCGATTTATTGTCTGCCAGCTTTAATTGGATTTGCGCTGCATGGATCTTACTCTGGAATACGACAGGGAATTGGAAAAGTTAGTTGTAATCCATTCAAGCATTCGTCTTGGTTGAAGCATAATTAGAAAAGTAACTTTAAAACTGTATCGAGTTTAATGTTGCTCAATTTCGCCGCTAGTCATTATTAAATAAAATTACAATGAGAAATATAATTTATTGAATACTTTTGTTTTAGATTGTTTAAAATGTCAGGATTCTTCTGTATATGCATGCTAAAATGTATATATGCAATTTATTTAAATTTGGTATTTTTTATTCACTTAAAACCTCCCTTCAATGATTTTTTCTTGTTTAAGAAGAAACTATCAAGCAATTAAAAATGTATCCCGAGGCATATATAAATGAAGGATCATGGAGCGTTACGCTCATTATTAACCTTCAGATATGGTGTCCGGTATAGCCGACGTCAACTTTAAACTGCTTCTATCAGTTGAAACATTCATGAAAATAAAAGCTGTTACTTTTATTTGATTCTCAATTTGGTGTTATAATAATCTTTGCAAAAATTTCACGTTTCGGGAATAGAATCCTTTTATTTCTTTGTGTTTCCAAAACATCTCCAGAAAATCTTTGTTCTTCGTAAAAATGATCTCTGTGATGAATTCAGATTTTTGAGTATTTTTTTGGTTTTAATTCTTTTTTTACCATTTAAAATGCTTGTACAATATTTTTATTATCTTTCGTAAAACATTTCACACTTAAATTCATGTGATATTTCAACTTTTTATAGTAGAAATATCCGGTTTTCTGCAGATACCGGACATCTGCTAACATTTTTAACAGTTTCCTTTTCTAAATTCTGACTGAAGTGGATTAAATTGTATTAAATTTCTCTGTTAAAATAAAAGGATACCAATTTAAATTACAGGCGTAAAAAAGGTAACTTAAAAGATAAGTTGTGTAGAAATTTAGCTAGATTCTGTCATTATTTTTCTGAAAGAATGGCATAAGTTCTATTTTTGAAGATAATAAATGCGAATGTAATTAATGTTGATATGTGAGTTTCAACTTTACAGTGAAATCACCGTCATGTGTGAAAATCATTCTGTATATAGTATCAAACAATTTTCATTTCAATTTGTAAATTTTTGTTAATATACAGTGTAAGAATAATTTCCTTTTTATAGGATTGTATTATAGGGTAAACTAAAACAAATATAAAAAATTTTCCCCTATCCCAATAATGCGGAATAATTGCAAGTTGGTGATATAAATAAAGAAAAAAAAAGTTTAATTGGCTGATGTCTTCCATTTCAGTATATGCCTTAAAATTCATAAGAATGTACTAAAACCTAATGCTTAAAAACAATCAACTAGAAAAAGTAGAATAAATTTTAATAATAATAAACTTAACTTAAACTTTAAACAAAAAATTAAACAATAAAATTTATACAATGTTTAAGTAGCGCGCAATTGCAGCTGCATACAAAAAAAGAACAATGGAAATCAATATCATTCAAAGAAAGCAAAAAAAACTAAGATAAACTCAGAGGGAATCGAATTAAACAAACAAGGAATCCATTCTAGTCCATTTTATCAAGGGCTAAGGACTGTATTCGAAATAGATTCAAAATATTTGTGAAATGTTTCTGTAAGAAGCTTGCATTACGTCAAACATAGCTCCTTTTAGCCCGAAATTTCCCAACAAAAGACAAAAGAGATATGTACATCTAAAAAACCTTATTTTAAAAGTAAAAGAAAAACCAAACACAAACATAAAAACGCTAATAAAATTGATTTAAAAATATTAGCCATCTGGCTGTTAATAATAACAACAATCATAAAAATAAACTTACCCCATGACCAGAATAGAGAAAAAAAATGTCCTCACGCTATCACTATCCCACGCTAACTTTCTGTTAAAATAAGTTCTATAAAGTTGTTCCTAATTTTAGGGATATTCAAACTTACTTCTATATGTTCACCATTGCTGTAGTCGTTAAATGTTCAACTTATTAAGAATTATAAAGATAATATTAAAATCCCGTAACTCTTTCTAGAGATTCTTTACAAAGTTAAAGAAAAATATATGAAATAACTTTTTTTAAATTTGTATTTTAAGGAGAAATATAAAAAATGGAAAAATTCTGCCTTTGCTACAGTGATAGTCAATTCAAATTTGTAGTGCAGGAAATTTACTTGGTGGGTTACTACGCCCAGTTAAATAGTTCTAATTCTATTCTAGTAATCAATATTTTTTTTAAATACTTAACTCTATGAATCTCTTTCTGCAATCTTAAGATGCGTAGAAACACGTATTATACATCATTCAGCAGTGATGTGGTCACATGTGACATTCTGTATGTTATCAACTAGAGTTGTCACTGATTTTAGAATCATTTATCATGCGTTTTTATTCGATTGCGATGTGATGATAAACTATGAAATTGTCATAGTGAGATTATAATAAATTAACATAATTTATTATAATCTCACCCTCATCAATCATACTCATTTAATTTCATATTAAGCAGTAGACATTAAGCATGTTTTTATTTGCAGTATAAAAATAATATTTATATCTACAACTGCAGTTAAAATACTTTAATTTTTTATCCTCCCTGTATGCAAAAATTCACTTTAGCTGATTATCAGAAAAAGATTTGGATAAATATTTTAAGGTCATTATACGGCAGAAAAAGTATAAGTCTGCAAAAATCTCAAAAAGAGAGAAAAAAGAGAACCACCTTCCAACGACAATATCATACAATATGTTTTACACATTTTTTCATAATACATTTTAAAAGGAAATGATATATCTCAAATCAATGAAACTGAAAAAATCAATTCTATAAAATAGAGGGACGTCAATGCATTTACTTTACTACAAAATGATCTCAAATGTATTATTTAAAAAATTTAACATTAATTTTTAAAAATCAATCAGTAACTAAGCAGACTGGAATTTTATATAAAATAATACTGTTATTCTATATAAAGGAGTATTGTCATTCGATATAAAAAAGCATAATAATAACATGTTATTTGGCTTTTACACTTCAATTAGAATAAAAGTCAAAGCCATTGTAAGCAGCCTCTGACATTTTCTTAGCATGCATTCCTCGTCTATGGTAACAAGTCTTACAAGTTAAAAATGCGTGCTGGAAATGAATGAAATGGCATATGAGAACAAAACAGGAAATTTCTCAAGAAGCACTGCCTTTCTGAGACACATCATAAATTTCCCGAACACAAATGAGGTTCTGTATAGATAGCAATCATGTTAACGAGAGTATTTTAAAACGAGTCTTAAAAGTCATTTCAGCACAACAATACCATAATTACGAGTTAAACGACTGAGAAATACGACTCTCTCTAAAACCCCTCAACTCGCATTTACCGAACTCATCCACTCCCACAAACGACGGTGATCATTCTTCAGATAAAAACCCAACTTCGCACTCGAGGCATCCTAACACCATCAACTCAAGTGCCATTACCATACACGAAATCTGGAAAAATTCCGCAGATTACGCTGTTAATTTCTTCGCTATCTAGTCCTCCAAACACGAGGACAAAAGGATTGCAGGTCCTCGAAACATCTGTCGACCACACTGCATAATGCCGACCCGTAAATGGCAAAAGAAGAGCTTTTTCCTCTCTCTCTCTCAACAACAAACTTGCCGACACTTCCAGCACCGTTTAATGCGTTGTCATAGCAACGGTTGAGACGACTTGTTCCTTCTTCCTAGTCCATGAAAAGGCCCGGACTAGATTTCTCCAGTACACATTAGCACGTATTAAATGCATCTTTCGTGACCCAATGCTTCGAGAACGGTGGGTGTAACAGATGGCAGTGCCGTGACTGTTCGCGGTTAGAATCCTTGGTGGTGGAAGAGTGTTCTCTTTCTGGTTAACGATGTGCGGTGGAAGATTCGAATCCCAAGAGTTTGATTAGGTCAAAACATTATGTTCCTCCCTTTCCCATTCCCCCAACTCTTCTTGCTGAAAACCCTAAACATCTGAGTAAAAGTCCTAAAATGCATCCAAGAAAAAATAAAATGGAAAGATCGTAATGACCAAATGCTGGAAAGAAAATCGTGAATTTATGTCGTTGTTGAAAGAACTTTTTAAAGGATAAAGTAGAAAAAATGGCACATATGTTGCAAATGTCCGTGGCTGAAAATGCTGTAAGAAAAATGCACTGAGCCAGAAGGTACATATTTCACTTGAAATCACTTCTAGGAAACTACGGTATATATTATATGAGGCATATGTGTACATTTCAGATCATATTAGTGTCCTAAAGAAACTGAAGCTTAAGTTGATAATTTTTTATTTACACTGGATATCCCGGACAAATTACATAGCTAGTGGAACTTTTGATTTACTCCCAGACATTAGAGTGGATGTTTTACTGAGATAGTGAAATGTTTCGTTAACGACAAATGTTGCAATATTGAAGTAATGTTAACAACGTTTTAAAGAATAACGCTCTGGAATTAACTCTGCACTGCAAAGATAATTCTTTGAGCCAGAAAATGCACATCTCACTTGCAATGGCTTTTAGCTAACTGCAGTATGTATTATTTCAGGCGTATTTATACTGCACAAATTAAAATAGGATCATGAAGATTCAGGAGTTAAAATTGATAGGTTTTTTTTCTGTAGTATTTGGGAAATTTCAGCACTATTTAAACTTTTAGATTCTTTATCAGACAATAAATTGGAGGGTTTACTGAAATAATTAATTATTTATTTAAAGTCAAATTTTGTTTTGTTCTTACACATATCTTATCAGCGTTTTGAAGATTAATGATTTGAAATTAATCCTACACTGCGCAGTCATACATATTTGCTTCACTTACATTTTTCCTCATTTTTTAAATATTTTGGATAGCTAACAATTTAACTAATTAGCATTTTATACTTTTGACATAGAGTAAAAGAAAAATCATAAAAGATTAATAAAAAAATTAATTAATAATTACTAATTAGTTTGAATTAAAAAAGTATGCTCAATATTAATTCTGTTGATTGCTTTTCATGTGTACTTTACATTCTTTTATACGGATTTAAACGAATGAATCGAAAAATAAAGAAAATCGTACACTTTAAGGTTAATCAGGCTTTTCAAAATGGTTTGTTTCCAGAAAAGCAATTCGTTGACAGAAATCGAAAGCTTGAACCTTCAGCAATATTTTATATCAAAACCAAAGTTGGCTGGATTTCATCTGTAATTTTGTACAGATCTAATTTACTAAAATAATATTAAAATTAGTTTTTTCTAATACAAGTAAAACTTATAAATTTAACTCTTGTTCTTTATCAATTCTGATAACAAAGATGATTTTTTTGCTATAATAACAGTTTTTTACATTAGTCACCAAAAGATTAATAATATTTTTAAATTAAAATGCCAAAGGATTTGTTCACTATTTGCATTAAACGTCTGACTACCGAATTTTTTAAATTACTATTTAGATGTAACGTTTGAAAGAATCTTCAAATACCGTTTAATCAATCGAATTATCATTTACATGCAATGCTTTATTAATGCAATATCATTAAACGTTTTAAAAGTATTAAGTAAAGCTTGCGAAAATCGCAGGAAGCTGCAGAAAATAGATTTACTTCCAGCCCGCGGCAACCGCGGGACAAGCGATTCATTAACCTTACTGGATGCAGATGCTATGTAAGTGCTGCACATTTAATTTATCCAATATTTTATCTAACGGAAATTTTTAAATTCACTAATAAAACGCAAAACAAAATGAAAATACTCAATGGACCGTTAAGAATTATTTTAAAGTGCATACTATATTAAAAAATTAAGGTTATATAGAATTGGAAGAATGATAATATTAATGTGACCAACTTTTAACCTCCATCAAAAAAAAGGAGGATGCTAAAATATATCATAAATAGAAAGACCTTAAAGGTTCGCCACCTTAATAATATGGCTTATAAATTTGAATGTTATGGCATTCGCGTCATTTTTCATCTCAATGAGAATGAATTCTGTAGCGTTCACGTCCACGAATGTGTACAGCAATCAGAAATAATAATAATAATTTTAATTTTGCTAATTTTCGCTAATTTTGTTGTCTTAATTTACAGGAATTCGTTTTTTGATAATATTTTACGTAAAATACGTCATGTCTCGAAACTGAAATTTACAAATCCCTAGGAAGATTTAATGTAAGTTAAATTTTATTAAATCTCATTTCGTTATCATTTGTAAATTATAAGAATTTAGCAATATGTTTCAAAGAAATCATAGTATATATATATATATATATATATATATATATATATAAAGGATTTCAATCACTTTTTTTCCCCACACTCTGCATTATTATGAAACTAAGATGTGAATTTTCAGCTATTCATTTCTATAGTAAATTTATTATTAAATACAATGTTAATTTTAAATCTATATAAATTCTGAAAGAATTCAATGTAATTCATGTTAATAAAATTTGAAGCATGTACTCTTATTTATTATCAGTGAAAAGTTTTTATATGAATTTAAACACAATGCAAAAGATAAAAAGTTCTTTTTTTCTTAATATCTAAAGTGATAATCTTTGTTCATGTGGCTTCATTTAGAACTGACAAAAACTGAATTATTCACTATGAAACAGTCTAAAGAGGCTTTTCAAAATTTATTACAAATTATTTGTATTTTATTAATTGATATTTTTCGTGCGTGTCATTTTTGTAATATTCCTTTTCATGATATATAGCAAAAAATAAGTTATTCGATTAAAAAAACTTAATTTAGGGTTGTATATTGGGCCTTATTATAATTATTAATATTGCTTTTATATTCTTATCTAACAACCTTCTCCAACCAATCATTCGACATTTTATTTGGTTTAAGATTAAATTTAATGATGAATTAATCTCAAATTTCAAGATTCCGAATTTTATTGGTTATTTCAAAATGAGAGAAAAATTGTCTTCTATTTCATTTTCATGCATTGAAAGTAGTTAAATTAGCCTAATTAAAAAGTATTTAAGTGGGAAAAGTTGAATAATGTAAAATTAAGACACAAATTATTTCGAAGACTGCTAAACTTACTTGTTAAATTGGTGTAATATTTTGGAGAAAACCCTCTAATGCTACCTATAAATTCCAAAGTCTTACATTCGCATTTTCTCTATTACAGCAATTAATTCCGATGCACTTATGAAAATTCCATATTTGGTTTGCTGAAATTTCTTACAAGAAAAGTAATCATTTAAAGAGTAATTATCATAAATAACTACAAACTTACAGTCGAACTTTAAATTGCTTTAATTTTCTGTAGTTTCAACGGTGACTTCCTGATTTCGACCTCTTGTAATGTTCCATCATTAGTTCGAGAAACTACACTCAATTAATTACAAGTAAATACGGTTTAAGAAGCATGAAAATGAATGAATATGCAGATGGAACTAAAGTCAATTTAAATTAAGTTGCCCAGAAAGCTTTCTAAATTGAAGTAAAGCAAGTTTCTAAACGTTTAAGGGAAGATTTTGAGAGTTAAAACTAAAGATTATTTGTATCGCCACAGAAACTCTTATATCACATGAACTTATAATACATACATATAATAATATTATAATTATATACGCTTATGTTACGTTATATAGATAATCAACAGTCAAGAAATAAAATTTTCAATTTTGTTAGGTTTATTGTTGCCAACAGTCAGCTTTTCAGTCCAGATCCTTAAAAATTAGATCTGCCAACTGCTCTCTCCTGCTTCATTATTTCATTGATTACGAAATTCAACAATCAACATCAACATTCAAGTTTGAATATATGTGATATAAGCGTAATAATATGATCATGGTCAAACATTAGACTCAACAATCAAAAAACTAAACAAAGAAAAATATTCCTGAAGACAGAAAGTCTTTCTAGTGATGCCATGGACTATTATTATTTAAGTTTTCGTGTTTTAGTTATATAATTGAATTTGAATTTTTTGCCAAGTTGTTTTTTTTTATTTTTTTCTAGTATGCTATATATATATATATATATATATTCACGGTGGGTGCTTTTTGAGGGGATAGCGACAAAATTTTTTAAATTTTTCCGTATGTCGTTAGCAGAAAAAAGCACTTATTAATATCATAGGTGGGCTTCCATTCCTGACGAGCGGCTTGAAAAGATATTTTTCAAATTATTAAGTTTTTGTCTTTTGTTTCTTATGTTTTGATATACATATGTGTGTAATAATAATAACATATTTAATCAAATATTATATATTCACATATAACAATAACACATTATATATATGTATATAGATATATTCACATATAACAATAATACATTCTATATATATATATATATATATAATATAAAACATCATGGTTTCGGTGAAGTGTAAAAATGCAATTCCAAAGGAGACAGCAGTCGTTGACGAACGATGAACAGTTGCTTTATTTCATTTATAGGTTTCAGTTGATTTTGGGATAATTTAAAGTAATATCAAGCCATACTTAAAGTAGCCACCGGCGACGACGGGTTACACGAAGGAAGAGTTTCGCCGAAGCAGCGGCGTGTCTGGTTTGAAGGTCACATGTTTTTGAGAAAAAGATAGACGGTTACAGTCAAACCTATCTATGTTGCTAAAAAACGGGACTTTTCCTGAAGTCTCGTGACTCGACGTGCAAGTGCGCTTATTACGATGGAAGTAGAAGTAATTGAAAATGAGGTATCGTTAAAAATAATTACAGAAAGTTAAAAATTTAATTCATTATATACAGTGGCTTCCAAAAGTGTTCGTACACTTACGATTTTCGATGAAATAGGGCTCTATCCATTAATTAAAATTAATATTTCAGAATAGGTATTTAATAATAAGATCTATAATCTATTCTTAACAAAACTACATGAGATATTTTAGAAACATAGTAAAACTTTATTTTTAAGAAATAAATAATCAAAAAGTAACAAAAACTTGATCTCACAAAAATCTTCGTACACTTAAAAAAAATCTCTACATATTAGTCAATATTCTAATTTTTCGTTAAATTAATATTGAGTAGGATATCCTTTAGTATCCACAACAGCTTTTAAACGTTTGGGAATAGATTTCACTAGTTTTTTTGTAATTTCTGCGTCAATATTCATCCATTCTTCCATCATTACTGTTTTTAGTTCACTTTTAGTTTTAATGTCGTGTTTTCGAACTCTAACCTCCAGTTCCTTCCAAATATGTTCTATTGGGTTTAAATCTGGCGAAGTGGTGTTTTCAAATTTTGTGGACAATTATAGAGACACCAGAGGCGAACGTTGAGAGGCGTGTGCTTAGGATCGTTATCCTGATTTTAAAAAATTTGTTTCCAATACCCAAATTTTGGGCTGATATTTTTAAATTGCCTTTTAAAATATTTAAATAAAAAGCATGATTCATTATGCCATCAATAAATACCAAATTACCTAGCCCTGATGCTGATATGCACCCCCACACAAGGACACCTCCACTGCCATATTTAACTATTCCAACTAAATTCTTGGGATTAAGTTACTCATTTTTTCTTCTCCATACCATTATACGTCCATCGGAACCAAAAATGTTATATTTGCTTTTATCTGCAAATAAAACATTATTCCAATACGTTTCGGGTTTATTTAACATTGATTTTGCGAAGGAAAACATAAGCTTTCTGTTTTTCGCACTAACAAAAAATTTTCTACGGGCAGAACGCCCATTTAATCCAGCTGCTCTGAGAACTCGTCGAACAGTTTCAGGTGAAATCGGAGTAGAAAATTTTTCATTAAATTCTGCAGAAACTTTTAAAGCACGTGGATTTTTCACAAATTTTCTAATTATAAATCTCTGATCACGTTCTGTTAACTTTGCAGGTCGACCTTTCCTTGCATTGTTTTCGATCCGATTTTCTTGTTTAAAGCGTTTTATCACGTACTGAATAGTATAATGGGATCAATTAACTAATTTAGCGATATTCCGAGCTGATTTACCACTACTATGATGGAAAATAATCAATTTTCGAATGCTGATTGTTGCTTCTTTACGATTACGAGCCATTTTGATATAATAAATAGAATATTACGGTATAAGCAATCAAAAATTAAAGCCAAACGATTTTTTAAATGCCACCACAATGCAAAAATAAAAAAAAGCGACAGACGATAATTTAAATTATGAATTTATCCGAAAATATTTCAGTGTACGAAGACTTTTGTGAGATAAAGTTTTTGTTACTTTTTGATTATTAATTTCTTAAAAATAAAGTTTTACTATGTTTTTAAAATATTTCATGTAGTTTTGTTAAGATCAGTTTATAGATCCTATTATTAAATACCTATTCCGAAATATTAATTTTAATTGATGGATAGAGCACTATTTAAACTGATTCAGTTACGTATTGCTTTTATAGCACAAGGGGTCGAACTTATCCCATGATGCGCCATGTGTGAAATGGGTGCTGATGTGAAAATCATTGCTTCTTTGTTTGGATATTCTCTTCAATAAAATTCACTTAATGATTCGCTTCACAATCTTTGCCAAATCCCTAGTACAAAATAATTGAACGTACTTTTCCTCCTATTGAAGAAACCTTTCGATTGCATTCATGGAGGCATTTCTCCCAGGTTAATTTGTGGACTGGTCATGCATGATAGACCCGATTAAATGGAATGGGCAACAAAAGCATGGGTTGTTGCTTTTTCACTATAAAGAACCGTACAAACCCCACAGAACTTTCTTAACAATAGCACTGCCTGCAAATGTTCCAAGGGATATAGGAATGCTTGTAGTTGTGAAAAGCAAAAGATAAAATGTTCACCGATTTGCTTCAACTGCAGAGTGCGTAAAACACCAACGTACCGAAGACATTAAAAATAAAATGAAATTGGACAGATGAGGTGTAATTATTTCTGATGACGATGCTGTTGAAGAACTTTTGGATGAAAAATGCTAACAACGACTTTTAAATAGTACGATTTTTTTCAGTTTGGATTTTTTTCTTCCTAAAACTGCTATTTAAATTGAAACCTTTTTCTTTACGTTTATCCTTCATATTTTTATACTTTTAATAAATATATAAATTCGTTATAAATGATTATTGTTCTGAGTTCATTGATTTGTCGGGTTAGTACTTTATTTAAGAAAAATTCGTTCACAAGCTGTTAAAGCAGGAATTAAGCTAAGTTTGTGAACATCTTGACCGCGGTGTTCAAAGATATAGACAGACTCTAATAACGATATTGCCTCATGCTTCGAAATAATCTTACATATAAAGCATTTACATTAAAATATGCTACTGTTGTTGCCCAAGCCATTAAAATTGTCGTTCATTTGATCTCGTACTGTCTTAGCTACTTTACCTAATTTCAAAATGAGGTACCATTCATTTTTCTAAATTTTTATTCACTTTAACTTTGTTGTATTTAAAGAAAGTTTTGAAAAATATCTCGTTTCTGGTAAGTGTCGAAAAACAGAAAAAATGGCAGAAAATTCAGGGGTTTCCGTTTTTATCTTCCCCACTGAGCATCATCTGAAAATTAGGGCAAACATCAAATTATTATTTTTCATTACTGAAATAAAAGAGATTAAAACAGTTTCCAGCTTTCTGATTAATTTAGAGGCATAATCATTTTTCCTGGCCTATAAAGGTGCCAAAAGTTTTCAATTGCATTGAAAATGGGCATAATATACTTTCTGGTGAGCGATAACGTCCAGAATTAATACCATAAAGTCTTTGACTCATAATCAGCATATGGTTGTACTTGTTAATTGTTCATTGAAACTGCTCATGTAGTTACCATATTTTTAAAAGCATGAGCTGCCGTTATTTAGGTTACAATTAATTTATTTTCGATTAGCTAAGGTTTGTTCAAATCTTTTTTTGTTTCATTGACTTTTCTAAATAAATTTCCCTTTCGCTGTTTAAAGCCTATATTCTAAAGTTATTCGTATCCTTTAAATCACAGAATAGTAAAATGATTTTAAGGAAATAAAGGATTTCAAAATTAGAATAACATAATGTACATCAACAATGCAGTAAATTATTTTTTAAAAACGAACACCATTTTAAATTCAGGAAAGAATGAGTGACTTTGAAACCTTACGTGGTATATACATTTTTTGTTACGTGATTTAATATCTATTTATATTCACCTATACTGAAGGTTATATCTGACAATAAAAACTTATATGGAAAGAAAGACAGATAATGTTTTGAATGAAAAAATATACAAATATTTGCAAACTTTTCTTCTTTTCTGTAATTCTTTAGGATAATATATTAGAATGAAAGATTAAGCGCTACTGGACTTCCGTGAGATGACAATCTTAATTTTCCGTAGAGATGACGTTTCTTTTTTGCGAGTAGATATTGCTGAATTTCACGGTATTTAGAGAAAAGATCAAACTGCAGTCTTAAACACTGTTTATATAAACAAAATCTGGTTTTTAATTACGAGGTATATATATAAACGAAAATTTCTTTTCCATATTTTATTTTAAGGCGTTTGAATTATTCTTTATCAAATATAATATCAGTTTTCAGATATACAGGATATCTACTTAAGGATTCAGTCTTTAAAGCTTTAGAGGTAGATATACTTTCTACTTGGAAAATGTTAACTCTTTTCTGCCCTAATTGGACATATATGTCCCGGAGATTGACTTATTCCCATTGGTAAATAAATCCCACTTTCATGTGGATTTTATGTTTTCATTGTTTTAAGGAAAATTATGCTTAAAGAAACTTGAAATACTCAGATGAAATGGCGGACTTATGTTT
>BGPR01000080.1:59440-188344 GCA_013235015.1 Araneus ventricosus
CAGTTTCATTGAAAATCGCAAGTGTACGAAACACTTGGGGAGCCACTGTATATAAAATTTTATAAAAGTTCATTGAGAAAGTGGGCCATGTTCTAAACTGATATCGTCTGTTATATAAAAGATGAATTCCTCTCTTCTGGCCATGAACTGAAATCTGCAGAGGCAGGAGAGACTTATCAGATACTATGTTTTAAAGGTTTATATTATATTGACTTTGACAGAAACAATCTAAATAACTTCTAGTATGTGGGGCGTATGAACTCTCAGTGATTCAATAGTCTAGATGACACCTCAATACTTCAATCAATAATTGGCATTTGATTCAAAGTATTTACTGCATTTTTTATTTAAAGTATTGTATAAAATGCAAAAAATTAATTTGTATTTAAACTATAACGTCAGCAAGTATTTATGCTAAGAATCTATCGGAAAATGTGAGTAAATGGGGTTTCTGCTGAGTAAAAAAAATTCTTGTTTTATTTATAATTTCCTAATACAGGGATTTATATACTTATTTTCTTGTGATTAATATTTATTTGCCATTTATTATACTTAATAATACCCAGCAGAAATTTCGTCCAAATTTTGAATACGATTGCGTTTATGTGGATTTATATGTAATTTTAGATAAATTCTTTTTTGTAATGTTTACAATGCAATATTGCAAAAATTTTATCAAAGATTTATTTATCCTCATTGAATTTGTCTTAACCCTCTGAGTGTTTCTTACACGTATTTCTAATGTTGACCTTGGACAACCTCTAAAATCGTTAAACAATGTGCATTTAACGTGTAATTTGAAACACCCCGGAAATCGGTTTGTAATTGAATTCTTACGTTCATTGTGAACTGTCTCTAAAGTGTAACACACGTACTTTTCCTAATTCTTACCCCTTCTTGGTTTGACATCTTGATTGGATTATCCGGGGAGAGCACAGGTCAACACAATGAAGATAAGGATGTACTTACTGCAAATTGAGATGGCACAGGATCTGAAACCCAACCTCCTGTGGTGTGGGGAATTTTAGTCGCTATTTTACTTGAGGTTATATTTCCAAAGAATTGCAGTGTCGGATTTTTTTGTTTAATGTCAGCCTGGTTTGATGCTATAATATGTTTCTGCAATATTCTTTTTAATACACCCTATATGTGATATAAGATTTTTTTTTCTACTGTCTAATGCTTTTGTCCATACTGAATGGTTAAGGCAAAATAGATTGTGGTTTTAAGTAAAATTGATTTTGTTCCAATACCTGCATCTACAAAAAAAATTGGAAAGCCTAGGGAAGCTAAGAAAATCTGTTATTTATATATAGTTGAACAGTGTTCTTGAATCAACACATTTCACCTACGTTCAACTAGTTTTATGATATTAATGTAAACTTTCATTAATAATCTCCATCTTACTCATTTTCGTTTTATAAAATAGGAGTAAAATTAAATTTTGTCAAATAATAGAGCAAGTTTTAAGGTATATGAAAATGATGCATTATTTTTTGCCATTTTCTAGATCAAATCGAAAATTTCTGCTCTTTACAATTATTTCATTATATATACTTGATTTTTTATTAAAAATTAATTTCTAGGTTTAAGTAAAGTAGACTAGAAATTAGATTTTAACTTCATTATTACAATATTTTAGAAAATGTTTTAAATTCATAAAAAATTACAATGAAAAAATTCATCTGAAAGATAACATTTTATTAAATAATTATTAGGCTGAAATTCGATGAATACTTGAACTGAAAAAATAACGTACATGGAAATAAAAATTAAAGAAAAGGAAAAAAATTATTTTTACATTGTAAAAAATATTTTTCTTTGTTAAAGGCAGGGGAAAATATAGTTTAGATGAAAGTATCGATTAAATTTAATATTTAGTAGTGTGTGATCTTACTGGAATTTTTTAATCTTATTATGAGACTGATAATATCTGCATTAAATTCTCTTACGTTTATATTTGAATAATCAAATGAAGATGTTTGTATTTCTTTGCTTAAAATAAAAGGAAGACAAAATATTTCTCAGAAAATATTATAATGAATACTGTATTTGCGCATTGTTCCCTTGAAGCACAATTTTTTCCTGATGTATATTAAGTTAATTCTTCATAAATGATTAAAACTATATAGCTAAATTGAATTGTTTTTCTTGTAAATGCATGCCAACCGTTAAATTATTCATGCTCTGAGAAAGAAATTCACTCAATATATGTGTTAGAAACCATTGATACATCCAGATCCACTAATAACAACTTTGAAGACTGATCTTCTGTGCACAATAGTAGTCTCTGGCTTTGGATTATTTCTTAAATATTACTGTCACCTGCCAGATAAATGTTTTAGTTACATTATCTTATGCGTGCATGTGCTGTAATTTGTAAGGTGTAATTTTATATAAATTATGATTTATCTGCTCCATTTTCTTTCATCTATTCTGAACCTCCTGAATAAATACATATTTCAACCAAAATAAAATATCATTTTCTGTGTTTTGACATTTTTTATCAACTTACTTCAGAGTAAGGGTCAGTTTTAGTTTGTTAAATTTGTTTTATATTTTCGAAAAGAACGGTACAATGATACGAAACGGCCCCAAACTTTTTTTTTTTTGTATTCTCAACAGAACGGGGCCAAACATCTACATGTCACCATTATTTTGTCGTCAATTAATAACTTTTACCAATGATGCATTTTAATAACTTTACTGTCTTAAAGAGAGCAATGGAATTTGGTCAGTATTTTCCAGTGAATCAACTGCTATACCCACTGGCGATTTTGTCAGTATGGGGACACAGGCAAAATTGCTGTGAGGCCCCTCCCCTGTACCCAATGTCGAAAATTCATCTTCGGCTTAGTATTAACATATAGATCGAATAGGTGAGTTTGAGGCCCCTTTGGGGGATGTAATGAGAGGCGAGCGCCTCTAAATACACCTGTGCGAAAATCAGTCAGCATACAAACTCCTCTGCTACGACATTTCAAACCACTCTATCTGTTTATGTCATATGTTTTTCATGTACAGATAAACATAAATCCATCTGTTAAAAAGTAATTAGGACTGGGAAACATCGTTGTATACTGCTTGATACTAACTTATTGAGAGTCTGATATTATCTGCAGCTCAACTGTAGATTATTTCGTTTACTGAAAACTTGTATTTTCCTAGAACCTGTAAAACTATTTCTAAGAAAATATATTTTTACTTCAGAGACTGCATTTGGTATTGGTTCCGAACCATTACAGTTTTGTTGATTTGTTATTGCTACTATCTTACTATGTGATCAAATCTAAATGTTTAAATTCCAGTGCTTTTGGTAAATCTGCACACCTGAGGTGAATTTAATAAATGCTATAGACAAGAATCCACTATTATGTGTGTTGGCAAAACCTTTTGATATATCTGATACAATGCTTATGGGACAGTTCTTCCAAAAATAATATGGTCTCAGGTAATTGAATTATTTCCAAATTCCGTTCACTACATACTATACGTTTCAGTCTTGATGTGTACAATTTGTAAAGTATAATTTTTTTATATAATTCAGATTTATCTACACGTCTTTTATTTGAACTGAATGGGATAATTATAAAACTGCAAACAGATATTTATTTTCCAAGTAGTATGGTATACATAGAATGGTGATATATAATTCTAATTTTTTAAAATTTTATAAAGAATAAAAATACTTTTATGTTTATAAAATTTCTATATTTATAGTAATGAAAAGAATCTAAAACTGTTTTTTAAATATACAAAGGGGAACCTGACTAATTGGAATATGTGGTGGGATTTTCCTATTCTTTGATTTTACCAAGTTTGTAAAAAACTATCTGTAGTTAATCTGTAATTTCTAAAAATTGCCCATTTTCGTAAGAAAATTGATGAAAAAATGTTGATTGATTGCTTTTACCTTCTCGTATAATGGTATGTTAAAAGAGGAAAGTAATTGTAATCATTGATTAAATCTGAAATTTCGAGACATCTCCCGTTTTACAGGCATTCTCGTGTTTCTTGAATACTGTAACTCCCAAACGCAACCCCAATCAGGTGAGATATGATCCAATTTTCGCTTAAATAGGTCAAAAACTCTAATGCTCTGTCTAAAACCTAATATGTCTTCTTTCGATAAAAAAGTTGGTAAAGTCAAAGAATTAAATTTTAATTTGAAAATTTGGCCAATGGATGCTCAAAATATTCGGTACCATAGTATAAGTCACCAGAGCAATTTAGGTGAATTAATTTTCTGCTTCATTATAATAAAGATAATATTCCTTGCGTAACGGTATGGTATTGCTATTCTCTAACATTAGAACCCAAACAAAAGTAACTTTATTTTTTGAGAATGCATTAACCCGTGCCTTTAAATAAGCATACAGAAAAGTAAGCTTCCAGTAAAAAAAGGCTCTGTAGTATTAGTTAATTTTAAAACATTATTCAGGGGAGATGTAGTAGTTATTTCTAATCCTTCCATGTAATAATATAGGCGGTTTTATAGAATACAGATTATTATGTTATTCATCCATATACAAGGTTTATGTGCATACAAACTGGGATTAATCCAGTTAAACACTGTTTATATTGCAGGGATCGTTCTTCCTCTACCTTTATGAGTACTAAATCAAGAAGCAATATGATGACAGATATTGAAAATTAGTAAAATAATTATATATATATATATATATAAAAAAATTTTTACTAATTTTGATGTCTCTTTTTAATTATATTAATTAATTTTAATATATGTATTAAAATTTGAAATAAGGAATATTTGATTAATTTTTAAATATATATATATAATGGCATTGTTTTCTTTTGTTCCAAAAATTTAGTAAATTAATTTTAAATTCATAGAATACATGACGAAAATAAAGTAAGTCACGGATATAAAAAAAACTACTAATATAAAAAAATACATTAAGTGTTAAAACACAAATATTAATAAACGGCAAAAAAATTTAAATCACAAAGATCCAATCATCAACTCTTTATGCAGCTCTTAATAATGTTCACTTTATTAGATATTCAAAACATGAAAATAGGTATACGCGCCTAACTGGTGTGTAGTTTCTTTGTCATTTGCGTTACATTACTTATAAATGTGCAGGAAAATAGATCCCAACTGCCCATCCATGTAAGACTCTGAAAGTACAATTTGACGCACAACAGGTGGGTCGAAAAAGGGCTAGTTTTGAATAGGGATCCACACAGAACGACTTGTGGTTAGTCCCTTCGAGGCCAGTTGGATTACCCACATGGATCAGAGGGGGAAGAGACTGAATCCGCGCTGGAAATACGTCTGTCTGGATGAGGGCGCACTTTAAAACAGATAAGGGGCTTGAACAATCAACAAGCTGGAATCAAGCTTTACAAGGGAGAATCAAACCACTCAGAGGGTTAAATTATATTTTAATTTTACATGTATCTGATTTTGATATAAAATAATTTTATTTCCAATATAAAAAAACCGATTTTCAGGTACAGCAATGTTTTATTACTGACCTTTTTTAAAATACAGAAAATAAGTAAATTATTGAACACACTTGTGATATTGATAAAAAATATATAATGTAGTGCAACAACTTGTTTGGGTTATAGCTCAAAGAGTATTTTCTGGGATAGAAAGCAATACGTAGGAAGTAATGATTTGCTGTCTTCATGACAAAATTATTGTTACGACGCTGTAAACTTGTTTCCCTGACATGCTAATCTTATGGCAGGAAAGTTAGTTTTATAGATTTTTTTCCTGGAATAGTCCCAGTCGACTACACGATTGAGACATATTGTCACAGGAGATTCCCAGGAAACGGGAAGAGTGAAAAATTTTAAACTCATAGTATACTTCTTTTAGTATGTCAACATTAAAATTAATTACTTTTGATAGTTAAATTTTAATCATGCAAAAGTCGGGTCGAAAGGTTTAATTGACGTAAAGAATTATATTTTGTTGTTTGAGTCAATAAATGCACTGCTAAAAAATTATGAAGTTTCAGTTTTTATACAATTCTCCAGTCATGTACATCATATTTAGTAAAATATTCTTGACACACTATTGTTTCAAACAAAATAGTTCAACTCCTCTGCGACTGAAACTGACTGAGTTATGAACCAGCGATTTCCGAGACCTGGAGTTAAAATATTATAGCGTTAAATTTTGTTATTAAAGCTTTGAATTTAATTAGCAATTCATTTTGTTGTAGAAGCATTTGCACCGTTTCAGATCGTTCTGCCTAAATAGGGATTTAGGATAAAACCTCGATTAGAGGGTTGGTTAGAATTCGGTCCTTTCAATACTACAGAGTGCCAGGGGTAGTTTTAAAAATAAGTTTCCGGGTACTCTGATGGTTGGTGCTTAAAAACAGCTTTAAGAATGACATTAGCTAATGAATACCTCGCAACAATAAATAATTATTTCTATTTTACGAATATGTCATAAAACGTGAATGTTTTCAATTCTTCAAGTACCATACTGATCTGGAGTCTTCGATAATTATACTACACTGAACCTGGAAAATATAGCAATACATTATTCAAAAGAATGTGGTGAATAAAAAACTGAACATATTAATTGGAATACTACTACTAATAATAATTTTTTCGATTATTATTGGTTTCGCGTAAATCAAATAGTGAGATTTTGTTTCAAATGAATTGCCAGTAACTTCCATTAAATAGAATAATCATTATTTTCGCTATTTCGTAAAAAATCTAGAAGATAATATATGAGATTTCCTGCTTGAAAAGGTTTTACAAGCAATAGCAGACATAAAAACGAATGAATAATAGCACTAACAATGAATAAAAAGCAGCTCGCAAAGAAAAAATAATTTGATCAATTTTAGATTAACAAAGAACTACAATCAAACCAAACGAAGGTAGTCCAACTTTGACCAGAATGTTGCAAGAATGCTCGTATATTATACCAAATTTTTGTCATTTAAGAAAATTGAATTATAGTTGAGTACAATTTTTTTTGTGGATATAGATATGTATTAGTGTATATAGAAAAATAAATTCTTTGTTTGTATATAATCTTAATATAAATAAAAGGCATTGTAGTTATGTGTGTATGTATGTATGTTCCACATCTTCTCCTAAGCCATTGGATCGATTTCACCCAAATTTTGCACAATTATTATTTAAGGCAAGAGGAAGAATACTATCAACTTTTCAAAGTGCTAAAGTTAATTAAACATTCAAATTATTGGAAATTAATTTTGCCGTTTTTGTACAGTAACTTCGGTGCAAATTATCCCACAAGAGATATTTTTATACCATCTTAAAATTCATTAATTAAATTTTTACCTTCTCAGTGATACCAATTTGATTTCCGTACAAGTTTTCCTTCATTTTGTATTAATTTTCGAAAATTTAATAAATAATTAAATAGATGCAGACGATTTTAAAATAAAGAAATTGATAGATACTTCGTTACTAGGCAACTGTGAGATTTTGAACTACTCTATCATTATTTTTTGATATTTCTCTGAATATTTTATATATGAATATTTTCGGGAACGTTTATTATTGGTTTTAAAAGAATTCTAAAGTTTAAATAATTAGATTCAAGAATTACTGTCGTTAAAATCTCCTTCTATCTTTACCTGCGCCTTCCTCAAAGTAATAAAGAAGTAATATTGTAAGTGATATGAGAGACTTTGAGAATAGCGAGAAATTTGGAGTAGCGATTCAAGGATACTTTAAAAGAAAACTGAAGTCCATCTGTCAGATGCAAACGAAGGTGATGAAAGTAAAGTATTTGTGAGCAAATAAAACAGATGATCGACAAAAGCAGCAGGTTCAGGCTATGCGTGATTGTGCCAAAACATCGCGAGCGGGTGAATAGGAAGACGAACGACAAAGTCGTCTACAACAACGGGAACAGGCTAACCCACTGGGCTTGCTTCTGAGATGCTATTGTTTCAGAAGATAAAAGTATTTCGGGTATTATAATATTTTATACAAAACTACAAAACTAGTTTTCACATTAAAAATATTAGACATAGAAGTATTTTAATCCCGAGCTACGCCGGGCGCCTCAGTTAGTATTCAAATAAAATTGCCTACTTACTATAATTAGACTTGTTCTGTCTGCAAATTGCCTAACCTGAGAAAAATCTCTTAAAAGGTTGCTTGGTTATTCTGAAAATGTAATTTTGAAATACAGGGTAAATCTGAAACCGCTACGTTAAATTCTACGCCCCAATTAATGTCCAATGATAAATTTGAAATTTCATCATTGAACAAAACAATTATCACACTTTTGTATTTCTACAAAATATCGCTTGCTATAAATTTAAGAATAACTTTCTATCTCTGGTCTCTCCAGTCCCGAAAACGACCCCCCATCACTAGCTCTCCCGTCCCTATTGATGGAGTAATAATGATATTTGATCTTATTGTTTTTATAATGAAGTTATGATCTGTACATACACAAAACTAGTCTGTTTGAATGTAATTCTCTATGACGTATGCGATGCAATATTGTGACTTAATAGCTTAACGGGTGTTACAACAAGGTTTTGGGTTGATTCTTTACACTTTTTGGAACTGATGAAGTGAAATGCTTTAAAAATTTGCTTCTTTCAGAGTAAATGAAATTGAAATTAATTTTCAGATTCATTACTGAAATTGAAAAACGGAGAAAGTTCCGAACTATAAATGTGATCATTAAGAAACTGTTCCTGTCCTCTATGTTTTTAACGAATGAAGAACAATTTTCCAGAAGGAATTTCCAGTCCTCATTCTTTTACATTATGATAACCATTCCTTTGAATTGTATGATTTACTGTAGAGTTAAAATAAAATTCAAAAATTCCTCGTATCCTTTTAAGTTGCTGTGCTTAGTTTAGATTTTCTTTTATACTAGTACTTCTTCGGTAATCTTATACGATGTTTTAATTATTCTTTTCTATATAAATTACATAAATTCTACTTTCAATTGAATTTTATCATAATAATAGATTTAACTGCGTATGCAAATTATATAAAAATATTTTTAATAACATTACTTTTAAAATTATTTTGCTGTACAGTGCTTTATATTTGACATTAAGTTATTGTCACGTTTTTCTGTTCTGTGGAAATTATAGTAGCTTTTGAAAGTATTTAAATCAAAATAATTTTTTTTTTAATTTTAAAATTATTTTCATTACAGTTTGTATCTCATTATATAATATTTCATTAGTTACAACATTAAGACATATAAACTCCTCAATGTCAAAATCATTTTTAAATATATTCATCGAATTTTTGAGCATTACCCAGAAATAAAACTGTTTATCTTCAGATGATTCCATATTAGCTATACGTAAATGTATCCATTTTATTTAAAAGATAATACAATATTCCTATATTTATTTAAAATTAACCGCTTACACATCCATAAAAGTAATTTGTTATCCTAAATGATATTTAATACAGATTTTCATCAGTCGCACTTTTTGGATCGATTTTTAATTTTGTTGGAAACTAGCCTTAAGTAAAGGAGAGAAAAAAACACTTTTTTATATTTTTGTAAAAATTATTGACTCGTAACCCTTTTAAAATTTTTCAGATGTGAACCTCTCAACAGTGATTTGTTCTTTAACTATTACGATATCTCTCTTAGCTTATTATTTCGGAATTCAAATTAATAAATAATTTACGGAGAATGTAATATAAAGTTATATTTTGAAGATATTGAAATAAATATTAAATAGCTTGCACAGTGGTTAATTCGGACTATGAACTGAAGAGGTGAACAGGCAAGAGTGGAATATCATAGGGTTACCAGGAGCACCGATGATCTCGCTAGGCGAACGGATGAAAACAGAAACTGAAACAAAAAAAAATGAAATCAATTCTTAGAAAGGTTGGCACATCTATGGAGCGAGATTCTAATGAATTCATACATAATATATGTATGTACTATGTTACATACTAGATTTCTGTTCTTAAAAATTTTGTAACTGCTTTCCTGCGTTTTTTAATTAAGAAACTGATATTATCATGCGTCGAAAACAGAGTAAAGTGCTAAGAACTATGTTCACCATAGAAACCAATTAAGAAATATGTTTTGAGACTACTATATGTATATGAGTCTTTAGAACGAATGAATTCAATTCTCATAAAAGAAACTCCGTGATAATTCGATATTTGGTTAACTAACTTCGTCTTAGGACGGATTATGTTCGTTAACCAATCATCCACTCATCCTAACATTTTATTATCGCTATTATACTTATTCTAAAAAGCTTATCTGAAATCTCTAAAGAGTACTCCTTTTGATTAGAATCCTTTCTTTATTCTTTTTTTCAGCATTAGTATGCATTCTGAATTTCATTTCCATCAAAGGAACCCTGAAAAGAGATACAAGTCATGAGAATCTATACAATTTACATACCTTCATGCATTCTGCTAGATTCGAAAAGACTGCTACATGTTAGAATGCGAGGAACGCTCATATTGGATGCAGACTTGAACCATACGTGACTGCATTAAATGAGGACTTCCGAATCTTTGGAGAACAGTTTCGAAAGCAGGCTTATGAACATGAATAAGAAATCAGAAAGAAAAAGAACGACACGAGTGGGATATAGAAAACTTTCGTAAATAATAATAAGGCTATTTATAAAGTGTATTACATTTTTACATTTGTGTTGACTGATTTAGGTTTCAGATTTAAAATATTCAAATAAAGACATGCACAAATATTAAATGCATATATGAGGAACAGAATGACAGTAAGACAAATCAGTTATATGCAATGTTTTTAGTATATAAAATTATTTATATTTATCTGCACTGTAAAGATATTTAGAATGGAGTCATTTAAAAGTGTATTACTACTTAAAAATTTGGTTTATTTTTATATTATAATAATGTTTAATTTATCAGTTTTACTGAAAGTGAACAATATTTTTAAAAAGATTGCAAAGTTATCATTTTTTATTTCTGATGCATAACTAATAAACTCTAAATGATATTTCATATTTATGTTTTTTATTATTTCAGAGCAAAAGATTATTTTATTTATTCTTACTTTATATATAATGAGTTTCGCTTCACAAAATTTAATTTTTTGTGAAGCGAAACTAATTAGTTTATGGCAAATGATTTATAAATTTGATCCGAATCAATTCTCTGTTTCAACGTTCATGCTCTACGTAAAAGAAATGGTGGGTATTTGAGTAATTATTGAATGGCAACGTCAGATAAAAGTGAAAATGGAATTCTGTGCTTGTTTTTTTCTGAAGTTAACAAATCGGTTAATGGTTTTGTAAATAATGTCCACCATAGTTTTAGTTTCAAGGTAAATAATTAAGGGTCTTTAAATAGAAGTTACTTCATATACATTTGAAACGTGGAAATTTATGTATTAGTGTCAATTCACAAGATGTCACCGTCGCATGATGAATGCAATTTCGAATGCTATTAACATTTTAATCTTATGTTGTGCCGTGACGTCGTGAGCTTTTCCTCCTACAAAATATTCAAAGATTTCCAGAATTCAAGTGGCAAGGCTCATTTTACGTGTATCATGTGAGCATGTTTGTGAGCAATATCCTATGTGAAGATGAAAAAGTTTTGCTGATATGGTTTGAGTCCACTGCTTTGTATTGGCATCACATTTTATTATTAATGAGAAAAATTGTTAATTACCAAAAAAAGATGAGATGGGGAATTATTTTTTGTAATCTGCAAATATTTATTAGTTTCTGAAAGGCTGAGATCCTAATAACACAGGATTTAGCAATACGATAGTGTACTTTTTTTACATTTAAAAATGATTCATGTATATCTTCGTCTAAAAAAATGTATGCTTTTGCATTAAAAATTATTAAAATTCTGTATAACAGTTTAAATTTAAATTTAGAAACAAAATTTCCTGCTAAGTTTACAGACATGCTTTATTTTCCTAGTGAATTCTTCCAATGAAATTAAAAAATTAAGACTTTTAATTGAATATATTATTAGTAATTATAGAATACATCGCATATTTCATTTCAAAAAATACAGTGTATGAATTTTAGTAATAATTATGATATGAATTTTTCAATCATTTTCAAAGAGGAACGGGCTTAAAATATGGAGAATCGGTTATTATCCCTCCATTTACTCAATTTCATGAAATTTACTCATTTACTCAAGTTAAGTTTACTCATTTCATTCCATTTACTCAATTTCTGATGATGTAGATAAATTTTTAAATATTAAGCTTTCTGAGCGTCTATAATCTACTTTATAATTGCTTAATCTAAATTTTCTAGTAATATTATATAAATTAAAATAAATTTTTCTCTTTCTCCTTGATTATTATTTACTTGGTTTCGGAGAAGACTTCTTTTTCAACGATACTAAATTGCAAAAATGATCGAAATACACATCATCTATCGAACTATGTGGATCTGCATCCACATAGTTCGATAATGTACTTTATTGATAGTACTTTAAATTCTGAGTGTTATTCGGTTGCTCTAATTTCTACTCTGCCTTAATGATATGAATATTACTTTTAAGTCAGCCATTAACCGTTTATCACGAGTGTTTAAAAATGAGTCTTATAGCCAAGATTTCACTTTTTATTAAAAGAAAAAGTACATTTGTCAATAAATCATACAGAATTTTTCCGAACAACATGTTTTTTTTAGCATGAACGTTATTTATTTTTTGCATAGAATGAGACCGAGGCAAAAAGTGATTTCTAATAGATTTTCGCTATGACTTATGAGTTTTTAACGTAAATGATTTATGTATTCTCTTGATGATCAGCAAGATTATTTTGAATGTTATGGTGCCTTTAGTACAATTTTTGAGACAAATATATATGTAATATCATCAGAATTTTTTAAATGTTGTATGCAATATTACTGACTATTAGAGAAGTTTCTGACTCCCAAATAAATTAAGACTATGAGTTTCCAGTAATTATAAGCAATTTCCTTTTGATATATGTTTTTCAATGTAGTAAACCAGAAATCTAAACATTCTCTTCTCCTGTTAAGAGAACGCACAAGTCTATCTGTAACACATTGATTTGTTATTCCAATCGTTATTTGCCGTATGTATTCATGACTGTGTACTCCAAATGAGGGCCGGTCATCTTTAATTTCACTTTTAATTTAAATTTTTATAAAGTAATACTCCCTTCGTCAAACTTTAGTTGCACGATTTGCCTTTTTCCTCCAAATTACGAAAAGAAAATAGTCAAACTTGGAAGACTCGGCTTCAAGAATCCGACATGCATCTTTTACCGTTTGTATTTGCAACTTCTATGTTTCCTAACGCAAGTTAGGTAGCTATATTCGATTTACTTTTCTCTTTCCATTAGCAAGTTTATTTATAGGCACTAAAAGTTTTTGTACTTGTATAAATAATAAAAAATTGAGGAAGAAATGAACCAATGAAAATTGGTGAAAATAATAATTTCCGTTTGCCTACATGACAAAAGATAGTTTGGGATGAAACGATCAGTTCATTGTTCTTTCCTAAAATTCCAATCTGCAACATTTTGTGATTTGGACTTGGTGTCAAAGACACGACGTACCAACGATGTGTTTAATTATTAAGCTTAGTATGCAACAAAACCAATGAGTGTAGTTTTGTATGTTTCCTTACATTAAGAAATGAATAAAAATTAGATTCCTTGATAGTTCTTGAAAATAGAACATCTAATTTTAGGCGCAAGAAAGAAGGCCAATTTGGAGAACGAAAGAGAGCAGAGGAGAGGAAATACTTAAATATATAAATTTTTAATAAAATTACGGGACCGCGGTTACCTGGTGGTAAGATCTCAGCTTAGGTACCATCGAATCGTAGGCTCGAAACTCGATTCCACCAACGATCCGTCGTGTATGTAGGCCTGGTTCCCTTAATTTCAACCTCCAGGGTCAAGCATTCTTCCACTGGTGTGGTGCGGATGTTTGGAGTGTCTGCTCTGGTGTCTTCCTCGTCATAGGATTGATTCATGTTTCAAAATTACGAGGTCCTTCCAAAGCAACACTCATGTTGCTTCAAAATAGAATTTACCTTAACTAAACTAAACTTAATAATCTATAAAAAGCCATGTTAAATAATTAAAGCTTATTTAATTTTGCTTCCAATGTTTACTAAAAATAAAATTTGAGTAGATAAAAATTAATGTAGAGTAGCAATCAATATGATAATGTTGCCCAAATCAAAAATGTTGATTTTATCTAGGTTCTTTATCCTTTGACTAACGGCAACATCCTTTTGCTTTCATGAAATGATTTGTAAGAGAGTTGTTAGAATGACCCGGTCAGTTAAATAAAGAGAAAATCTCTTTCATCTATGTAAAAATATATCTCGAAAAAAGACTATCTTACACCGATAAAGGTGGGAATCTAGTTGAAAACGGCAAATATCTAATATAAGCATTGTGTCTACGAATGGCCAGTTGTAATACTTGCCACTTTTCCCCGATGGTCGATAAAAAAATAACCTCAAAGATCTGTGAGCTGTGTTTATTTTTTCGTTTGATCTATACCATTGAAAAATATCTATTTTCTGAACTGTCGCATGAAATCGCTGTGTGATATTTCTTATTCGATATCTTGGGAAAAGATACATGGCTCCGAAATTTTCAGTTAGTACTATTTCAAAACTATATTATAAGATAAGTGATACTGAAAAGACCTAGCTTTTGTTTTTATTTGGAAATAGCTATATACCATCATTCTTTCTCGGATTCTTCTTTCCAAAGTGAGGAGATAGTGCCCTGGTGGCAGGGTATAGGCTTCGAAACAAGATAGTTTCTGGTTTCACCGAAGATCCCTTTGAATCCAAGAAACAATCTCAGTGAATGTGGGCCTAGTGTATATTAAATCTGCTGTTGAGGATCCAACGTCCTCCGCTGCTGTGTTATGGAAATTTGGAAAAGTATTAATCAAGATATCAGTTCTATATCAGAATTTAGTACATTTTCTCTATTCTTTCGATACAAAAAAATGATAAAAGAATTTACTTATTATTAAAATACTTTTATTAAGATGAAAATTTTGGGTATTTGGGATTTTGAGATTTTATTTATTTACTTAAAGAAAAACATACTACAAATAAAACTCCAATTAGAGTGTATGACACAAAATGAACATGAAACTCGTAAAGAACAAAAGCTATAAGCAGTTATCCCTAATAATAAATCTTATTAGAAAATTAAAAGTTGATAATAAATTATAAAAACATTAAAAAAAGTAAGAAGATAAAAATAATAAAAACCTTAAAAACATTAAAAAATGTTTAAAGAATTTAAAAATCGAATATAATCGATTATACTTTATGATAACACATACTTTAGTTTATGAATACTTTAAGAGAAAACATTAGGAATTAAAAACTTGTAAACACTTCATTTAAAAAATACCAAAGGATATATTAAAAGTATCAAGTTCTTCAGAAAACATGATAAAAATTTTATAAAATTTATACAATGAGAATTTATCGACATAATTAAATTCCACAAACACATTCTGAAATAAACTGTAGACTTTTGAGTAAATGTAATTAACTGTATACTCTGAGATCTAACAGGTATAGCAAAATGTATACAGCTTAATATGTCTCCACAATCAATCATGTTGTTTATGACCTTGTAAAAAAAAGGAAATACAAGAAAGGTCTCGTCTGGATTTCAAACTAGATATGTTAAAAACATTAAGTAGATATCATGAAGATATATCCTGTAAATAAAAATTATTTTTCTTGCAAAATAAATAATACTTGAATTTCGTTTGTATTAGCTCAAGAATTCCGATTTTATTATTATAATAAGGATCCCAAATAACACTGCAATATTCAAGATTAGATAAAATAACAGTGTAGTACATAATTTCCAAACCCAGTTCATTAAAAAATTCTCGAGTTTTGCTCTTGAGTTATCCAAGTTTTCTATAAGTCCTTAAGACAATGCTATTAATTTGTTGTCAAAAATCAAGTTTTTTGTCCAAAAAAAATTCCGAAGTCAGTAACTGAATTATGTTATGAATGATGTATTAAAAATATTTCCGAAAATTAATTTTCTTCAATGCTTTTAAATGTTTGGTCGTATTAAATACCACCATTCTATTAATATTATTCGTTCAATGGTATTTTTTACCAACATTTTTAGTAAAATTGTCTTTTCTAGTGTTCTTTTTTATTATTCTGTACTTGAAGGGGTAATCATTAAATTGGGCTCCCAAATAAATAGTTAGATAACCAGTTACTATTTGGACTCAAAATAGTTAAAAGATATATGTGTGCAATACTAAGTGTTAAAATTATAAGTATGGTTGTTTTGTTACATATGTTCCAAAAAATATTTGCAGTATTCTTCCATTCTTACCAAAAGGCAAAATTAATGAAGCACGTCGTCGAAAAAGTATATAAAGTATTATTTTCATTCCTAATTTAAAATTAATTCTTTCGTAAGAAAAACTTTTATATCCTTTATTCTTCATTCTATGAATTTTCTTCGACTCTTTCTAGTCGTTATGTCAAGTCTAAAAATTATATTTTCATTATTAATTTTGAAATTAATAATTGCCAATGAAGAGTAAACAAACAAATTAGTATACCAAATCAAAAGAATATATTTTCATTCTTAATTTGAAAAAATTAAGAATTACCACAGAGGAGTATTTTAAAAAGTTGCTCTTTTTTCCCCAATTCTTGATTTTTCTCTCTGCTTTTTCCAATCATAAAAAAAGTGGATAATATCAAAAAAAGTATATTTTAACTCTTAATTTAAAATCAAAATTAGTCCCCCTTGGTAAAGACGTTTTAATTCATTCCAAAAACCCCCTCCTACAATTCTTACGGTATTCTCTAGACCAAAATACAACTTTTATAACAACCAGAAAGAATGACTCAGAGGCAAAGGATGCCAACTTTATATCGACTAACGGTATATCTTTGTCAGAAAAACAGTCTATTTTATAACAAGTTTCCCAAAATTGGCGTCTTGAATTAAAGATATTTGACAGAAGATAGAAACGGAGAATCTCTTTTGCTGTAAAACTTTCCAATTTATAACTAGATTCCCGCCAGAGAGCAGGTGTTTATGGTAGAAAGGGAGAACTGTCAAATAAACGAAGAAACCCTTTATTACCTGCAGTCTGCTTTCTTCTTGCGATGGAGTTTCGTTCTCTGAATTGAATTTATCAGCTGCAGACCTACAACTCAACTCGTTTCAACTTTATTTCTTTAGGCTTAAAAGGTAACAGGATGAATTTTGTTGAAAAGCTACCGGTACCAAATATTTATATCTATTGAAACTTTCATTTCTTTTGATGCTTAACTAAGAACTCGAAAATAATAGTTATTTATAAAATCACTTGTATGAAATTCAAATGAAATGCTTAAAACAATTCTTTCTTTTTAATCAGGGAAATATTATAGAATGTTGTTGTCATGCTTGGTGATTAGTAATAGGTAGGGTTGCCATATGCCCCGTATATACGGGACTGTCACCGCATATCACTACTCAGTCCCGTATTAGTCTTTGTCCCGTATTCTCTCTAGACTCAGTCAGTGGAGACAGTTGAAGCAATTTTGATTTGTCATTATAATTTTAAAATGACTAGCTAAATTAAAAGATGAAAATGATAAAATTAAGAAAGTAAAATCAACTTCAAAATATGACTGGGCTAAAAAGTATTAGCGTTGCATCTTTTTTCATTATTCTACGTGTTCATTTTATTAGATTATTAAACTTTATTGTTTTTTATCGCAGTAAAATAAACCATTACCTACCCACTTTTTTCATGTTTCATTTATTTATCATTTAAGCGTCCCATAAAAATGCTGGGCAATTATGGCAAACCTAGTAATAAGTTAAAATGTATGAAAGTAGAACTAAAATATTAAGTTTTGTACTGAGGCTTCTAAAGGAGAATAAATTTAATGAAAACACTTTTTTTAAAGACACACTTTTTTATTAGTGAACTAAAAAGCAGAATTTTTTTATTTTAATTCTTTTTAATTTTTAAGACTTTGGTTTATAATTCATCTTTATAAATATTACGGAATATTCTAATCAATTTTTTTTCTCAGATTCTCTAACAGGTGGAGCCACGTGTATGGAATAAAATTTCAAATAAAAAATTTTAAATTAAATTAAATTAATCAAATAACTGATAATTAAGTTCCAAAAATATTAAAATAATGCATTATCTCGGAAACACACCAGTGTAGAAAATGTCGAAACTCTAAGTCATACGGAAGTGAGTGAAAAATTGATTACGAAATTCCATCTTTACAAAAATGAAACAAATCAAGTTAAATAAAACCATGTAAAAATATAGCCCTTATTTCAAAGAAGATAAATCACAAGGAATTTCAGTTTTAAATACGTAAAATTCTGATCGTTCCCCGGAAATATCACGTAAACTGAAATCTTGCAATTTGAATTCACATTTTACATTGAAAATAGATTACTAATAAATTTAACAAACCCACATAAGACACTTTTATCTATTTTTAAAAAATTAGAGAGTATATTTATGGACAAACTCTCGAATTCAAACAAAACTGGATTCATAATACAATTTCCAAATTTTAAAAACTAATTCTATTTTCTCTAACACATATTCTAAGTTTTTTCATTTCATGATCTAATGGAGTTAGTGGCGTTAACTCATGGTGTCACATGATGCATGAGATTTTCAGAAGCAAAAAGTTTTGACATCACAGGACAACGTAAGGCAACATACAATTAGATGCTAGATGGAATGCTCAGTTATTTTTTCATTTATGACGTCACGTGAATTGATTTCATTTCAGTGAATCTTTGAATCTTAAACGTACTGATTAGAGCTGAAGCAAAAACAAATTTCTTCCTATTTAGCAAAATTTTAGAATATTCTTGTACTTTTATGTTTTCACTTACTTCGCATTTTTAAACTGAAATTGCTGAACGATGTAGATGGAATTTCTGTCACATTTGTTCAAATGTTTTAAACTGAAACACATAAAAGCTTATATCGAATAAATACAGGGTTAAATATAGTTATATTTAATTAGAATTCAATAGTTGACATTTAATTGTGCCTTTCAGTAAAAATTCCACAGTTTTAATAATACATAGTTCTCATAAATGGAATAATCTGTTCATCTTTTTCTGTTGGTTCACTCGCTCACAAGAAGACATGACATAAATTTATAAATTTTTAATGTGGCAGAAACTGTTTCGTAATAATGGTAAAATATATCTTCTCATCTAATATGAGGTCTTAAAATTAAATTTCAAAATTTAGAGCTGAGTTATTCCTTTTCAGTATTCTATGAACGATTAATATTTCTGATTCCTCCTTCATGGACTAAGATCAAGGTGAGGTATTAATTATTTTATTACGTCTACTGGTATCCTTACACAACAGTAAATAATATCATTCAAAATTCTAAATATCGTACTTAAATTTTACCTGAGAAATATTCATGGCATTTATTATGCATGCAATTTTTATGAAAAACGAAACTTTCTAAAACTTAATTTGATGCGGCATTTTTAATAACGCAACAATAAATCATACAACACTTATAATTACTTTTAAAATTGAACATTCTTTGATATCCTGTTGATTTTATATTAGAAATACTTCATCCACCATTTATAACAAAGAAACTTTTTTTGCAAAATATTTTTTCTGTTTTTACTTCTTCTAATAACATTATTTCACCTCTTTCAAAAAATAACTCATTTGGTTTTTGAAAGAAAACTTATTTTACAGAAAAGCAGTGATTTTATATCTTGTTTCCAGATATGAAATTTGCATATTTGTGCTTCTCTTAAGGGAACTGAAAAGAAAAAAAATCTTCCTCGTTGAACTTTAATTATGGCTTCTTCCCAGGTACTTTTTCTGGTATGCTACTTCTCCGCATATACGTGAGTTTGAGTTTGTGATGTCAAAAATGATGCAGAATCGCTAACGAAATTTGTGTTCCAGACTGTCTAAACATTGGTGGAGGTACCCCAGGGATTAGAAAGTAATTTAACAGGGTTGTGAGAAAGGAGACCCATACATTTTTTATTTACGAAGTTCAGTCAAGAATGAAGAATGCTTTTTGGTTGATGAACATGTGAGGTGACACGCGCATGAAGATTTTAATAATTCTAGAAATGAGATTCGAAGAAGTAAAAGTAATGTTGTTACTATGTTTTGAGAAAAATTACGCAATTTGCTTTTTTGAAACTGCATAAAACATTTCAATGCCGAGAATAGAATGTACCTTTCGAAAGTGCTGAAGATCAAAATAATTTTTCAACGTAAATAAAGGTTCTGCTAAAAGGTTTATACTGGAATGATTATTTTAGTTTAAGTATTACGTGATTTAAGCATCATGCTTTCGTTGAAGAATCAGAACAGAATAACCAAAAAATATTTTTCATTCAGTATAAGAAGAAACGTAATTCAGGCTTGAGTTATACTACCTTGAGTTATACTCAAGAAGAAAGGCCTTCGTTAACATTTCTTGGAGGCATCCACCAGCTCATTTATGGTATCGCAGTGAAGACCCGGTGCTACTATACATTTTAAGGGGGATAGAAAGGACCAAACAGCTTTGGCTCGCTTAAGTTCCGGTCACTTACAAAACCATCAGATTCTCTCGTGGTGATAAGAAGCTCAATATCTGCACAAAGGGCAACATGATTGAGGCCACTCCCCAACATCTACTTGACTGTGTTGCCTTGGTGTATGATGACTTGCTTAAGCGACCGGATTTCGTGTTGGAGGTGATGAAGGCGAACGACCTCATGAATCTGATCTGATTCAGATCAGAAGGATTAGAAAGAAGAAGAAGAGAAATGAAATTTCTCACCCTGCTTTGAATTTTTTTCTTAAAATTGTCCAAACAGTGTAGTTTCACAGATGATTACCAGGTGTTTCTTAAGTTCATAGCAGGTTCTTCATTCTGCTGGTGTCGTGTGAAAATGTATTGAAGAAGAACTCATTTTTCGTTCTCGTCGTAAACCCGCGATACAAAATTGCGAGGTCCATACCAAAATAACCACGATGTAGCTCTGAAACAAGAGGCTATCCTAGCTAAAATAATCGAAGATTAAGATATCAGAATTGGGATTTTTTATAATAATGGATGTAACATAATTATAGATCGTTGCTGAACACATTACAAAATTATATAAAATAAAAATTAGAACATACAGAAACAAAATGAAATTACTAATTTATTATAGCACTACAAAACTTAATAAATGTCGATGTGAGATTGCTTGGTTGCGCGTAGTGTGTCCAAGCGATACTCGTTTTCACACCATGCATTTACAAGCATCTGAGGATCTATAGAGTGAATAGCAGTTGTGATACAATGCTTCAGTTCATGCAAATTAGTGCAAGGCATTTGATACACACAATCTTTCACATAATCCCACATGAAAAATCCGAATTAGTTAAATCTGAAGATCGGATGACATGACTACTGATTTAAATTTTCTTATACAATTCACATCAGGCAAATCTAGCTCCATCTATCGGATTGTGGGAAGAGACAATGCTTTGAAAAAAAACTTTTGGAGCTGTGTTAGCAATACGAGACAACGGGACAACGCTACTGTTCTTAGTTTTTTTTTTGCGTACTTTTGTAATGTGTCCAATAATGCTCCGACACTCTGCATAATGAACACAATGCTAAACATTTAGCGCTCCATGTTATGGATGTCAACAAAAAATTGGAGGAGGGAGCACTCGCGCTGTTTACTTAGGGAGAAAAAATAGAAAATTTCTACTAACTCATTTCGCGATATGGCAGTGTTAATATTCATACCAGAAATGCGATCGTTAATTAAATGCATCTGCTCATTGAGGAAAAAGTTCAAAATACACATTTCGGAACATAATTGTTTCTTTCAAAATATTACAGAAAACTAATAAGGATACATTTTTAAAAATAAATGACTAATTACAAGTATCATATTGTACAACGGACTAGAATTGGTTTGACTTTGCAAACTACACCTACTTCGTATAGGGAAACCTAAAATTATTTTGGTATTCTTTTGCAGTTACTCGGAGAAAAGCTTCATCCAAAAAACATAACCGAAGCAAACTTTAGCAGAATACTAAAATAATAATAACTTCTCATTCTATTTACCTTCTTTCAGAAAATAAGTCATCTCGTTTTGAGAGAGAAAACTAGCTATTTTAGAGATTCCGTGCATTTTATATCTTGTTTCCAGGAATGAAATTTGCATATTTATTCACCCCTTATGAGAACTGAATTAAGCAAAAACCCATCTTCTCCGTTAAACGTCACCAACCTTAATAATAGCTTTTTCACTGGGCACTTTTTCCCGAGTTCTCGCTTCTCCACGTATGCATGAGTTTTGGGCTCTGATGTCAAAAGTGATGCAGAACCGCAAACGAAATTTGTGTTGGAGTCTGTCTAAACATTGGCAGAGATACTCGAGGGATTAGAAACTAATTTAGTATGATCGTACAAAAGTAGACTCTATTAGTTTTTTATTCACCAAGCTAATCCGGGAATGAAGAGTGTTTTTCGGAAGTTGGGAATACGTGGAGGCATGAATATGAAGAATTTAATAATGCTGTAATAATTCTAGAAATAAGGCTTTGAAGATATGAAGATCAGCAGTTTCGATGAATTCCTTAAACAGATTACATATTTTGTATGTTGAAACTATGTAAGAATAATATTTCCAATAAATATTTTAGATAATATTTTTTGAAAAATGCTGAGTGTTGAAATAATTATTTTACCTGTTTAAAAATTCAGCATAAGTTCTTCCGAAACAATGAAGATCATGTTTTGGGTTATCTAGCTGCATACTACACTAAAAAATTATTTTGAGAATATATTGGTTAAAGATTCAGTTATAAAATACTTAAAATATAGTTTAGGTGATAGATTCAATAAGAAATGGAATCAGCGATTATTGCACGAATTCTTTATAAATATGTTTAGATTATTAAAATATATTTCTGCCTTCCAACTTTAGTTCTCCTATTTGCCTTTTTCCGTGAAATTAAGAAAATGGAGAAGTCAAATTTGGTAAAACTCGGTTTTAATAGCTGGTCATGCATCTTCACATATATTTCTGCAACTGCCTCTTTTTATAATTGAAACAATAGTCAATTAGGTCAGCATAGTTGATTTTGTTTTCTCGTTTCTCCGTCACGTTTATTTTCAGGAACGTGAGAAATGAAGTAGATAAAATTGATGGATATAATAGTTACCGTTAGCCCCATGTGGCTTAAGCCTGTTTGGAAAAAAATTATTAACTCCTTTCAGCAATATTTCGAGATCTGAACTTGGTATGAAAGACACAACGTACCACCGGTATATTTAATTATTTGGTTTAGTATGTAGCATAATACCTACCAGTTTAGCTTAGCAAGTTTCCACACATTTCGAATTTTAAAAAATATTGAATTGATTGTTTTTTTTAAAAAGTGAATTTATAAATTTGGATAAGAAGCAATGGCAAATAAGACGACTAAGGTTGAACAGAAGGAGTATAAATAGCATATTTTTCTGCATGTCTTCATGGATGTTTCATAAAAATATACTTTAGCCAGTTAGTGTACGAACTGCTTCAATTACTTTCATATGTGATACCCTCTTTTACGTGAACTGTTAAACTGTTTCGATTTAAACAGCTCGTGGTACTTTGTGTTCTTTTAAATGTTCCATGCAAAATTGAGTTTTGCATGTTGCTTATTAGAATGATAACATGAAATGTCTTTGAGTGCAAGCAGTCAAGTACTCATTTTATATTATTGATTAAAATTCTTATCCTTGGATTTACAGTGGAAGTAAAATCGTAATCAACACATACAAGAACAATATTGTATTTGGTTTTTATTTCAGAATAAAAATGTATTTTGACTGCTTATTAACCACAAATCTGAGACATTAAGTTGAAAATTTTAAAATTACATTTTAGAATTTATTTTTAATCTTTCAAAGTCTTAAGGATATTTTAATCTTTTAGAAACAATTAATTTAAATTTAGTTAATGAAGTTAATTAATCGAAATCCGTCTGTATTTTCAATGGCGTTTATTTCTGAATTCCAATTTTTCTGAAAGCTCTGAGAAAAATAAAGTCCCTTTCCATTCCAAAAAAAATTTCTACAAGACAAAAAGATTTACTCTGAGGCGAGAGATAAAGAGTTGCACTGGACTATCACAGATTAACTTTTAATGCCATGTCTCAAGATAGTAAGATACAAAGTTTTTTCCACCAAAATGACATGCAACAGATTAAAATTAATCCCAGTTATCTGGTACTGGATTGCCTTGAGGATGCGATAAAGTTTCCATTTTCCTGGAGAAGAGAGTTTTTATTTTAGGCAACAAAGTTTTATTCTCTTAAATATTAACTTCACGAATTGACTAAATGAGATAAGAAAGAAATGAAAACCCCTAATGTCCTTTAAATTCTTTTCAACTATAAAGAAAGTTTTGCCTTTTATGTTATACTTGCACCAAACAAAATAAAGAAAATCTAATCTTTTTTAATGTCCATTTTCTTTTCTAATTCAAATTATTTCTAGGGGTTAAACCATTCGCAAGATGTACCACTTGCAATGACCGTAGTAATCATTTATATACAGATACCACTTCTGGAAGTTGTCTTAACTGTAAGTCCACCAGATCGTGTGTTTTAGTTTAGTCAGATTAACGTCCTGTTTCCAAGTTATACGAGATCTATTTTGGGACGCACCTCCTAATTTCGAACTGTGTTCAAATGATAAGGGCGATACCTGAACTGGCACTCGCTCTTCAAACTTCCTCACCACACCTCCTGATCGAATGAAATTCAGTTACATTATTGATGTTTCGCTACAAATTTAAATTTTCCTAAAGTGCCAGCCATCGAACTAATATTCAGTGTATCTTTAACATGCTGTACGATCATACAGTATGGACGGTGAAGATTCTCGACCTTGCCTTTAAAGGGAATTTTTTTATATTAGTAAGGAATAATAAAATATTTTTGAGATGCGGATTGATATAAGAAAACAAATTATTTTAGCTTTTTCGATAGAATTAATTTGACTTTTGGCACTTTCTTTTTTGGGGTGGGAAGTATGCTTCCCACCATCCTTAGATGGTAAGACATCTTATCTTTCTTATTTCTTTTTGTTGCAATGCATAATATGTATAAAATACATTTCATAAATACTGCAATTTAACAAAAGGAATCATAAATTAGCAATATTTATTTATTCGTAGATGACTCCAAAATTAAGAATCTGTACTTATTACTTTCCATGAAATTTCAGAAAACATGAATCAACACATATTGAAACATTGCTAGCCGTGCAAACATGTCTTGTTCTCTTGTCATTTGCTTCAGTAGAGTACAAACGGTAGCTCCTGTATATTTATGTTTTCTGTAACGTTGGCATATGATCGCCAACTTTAGTCAATCGTATCTCGTCTGGAACAGTTTTGTTGTTATTATTGCTTAGTAAACTTATAGGTTGTGCTTTGCGTTTGCGACTTGAAAATCCTCAAATCAATTGTCATTCTATTCAAAATCGGAAATCTATTTGGTCTTGAGGTCCCGAATCTTTTCTACTTGATTTGTATAGTATAATGGCATTGACAATTGTCTTATTCTCTGACAATTCTGTCCTCCCTTCTTTAATCCAAGGATGATCTGAAGTTATTAAGCGATAGTTGCGCTAATCAGAGGTGGTAAAATAACTTATCATGGACATTTGAAAATTGATGAATTTGGTGGTATAAAGAACCACAGACAATCCCAAGAACTTAGGTATATGCGATAAACGCAATGATCCCTTCAAATTATTCAACCAGTTTTTCATCGAATTGCTCGTAATAATCCGTTGGTTTATTCTCACAATGTCAATTCCTGATTATAGATGCAATCAATCGTTCGTTACATACATGGAATAAATGCATTTTAAACTTATTCTGGTTGAAACTTCCTCATACTTGTGTGGCGGGATAGAACTGTATAGGCTTGACTATATGTCTCAGCAGTCCATAATCTGGCTTCAATGTAAGACGTCATTATAGCAAAATCACAAACGAGAGATTAAATTTACCAAAGAAACAAAAGTTAATCAACCGGGAAAAACCATTGGAGCAGACAATCCTTGCTACTTTTACTTTAACCAATTACAGAAAGCACCATCAATATTTTTTCAAAGGTAATCCAAAAGATTTTTCTCATTAGTTTTAAGAATCTGCGAAAAGAAAAAAAACTACTACAACAACAACAAAATAATATCTTTTATTTCTTGTAATGCGTTTAATCGCTGTTTCATCTTTTAATTTTGATTACACTTTCACCAAAGTTTGTGCAAAACAAAACAAAATGGCATTTTTACAGACACAAAAGGATATATTTAATCACAGGTGCTTAGAACAGAAACACATCATATATTTACTCATACTTTCCTGCTGAAATTGAATATTCTTCGGATGTGAATTTTTTTGTTTGAGTAATTAAGGTGTAAATTATTCCGATACTATACCCGCTTTTCATTTAGTAACAAGGTTCCACAAATTAATCGAATAATTAACCTCATGCAGTTAAAGATTCTTACAAAACCATTCAAGCGGAGAGTTAAGCAAGTAACTCATTAAGTCACGCGAATATCTCATATTTATTTTTCGGTTAAGAGTGTTCTTGACAGAGCATTCATTTAAAATAACTCATTAACAGAGTTTGTCTTTTTAATTTATTTTTGGCATTTCGTGTTGAACTGAGTTAATTATTTGAGTTTCAAACATTGATTATCGTTAAAAAAATTTTAAAGATGATTATAAATTTATGGAAGAGATTGATTAAGGCTTTCAGAAAAGATGCGCATTCATTAATCAATTGAATCGCTATGCAAAAGCGTGCAGATGATTGCTTATTTTTAATATTATTCTTGACAATGTTCTGGGCCTTTTAAATAAAGTTTGATACTATTTGTTATGAATTGATGCTAGTTGCCAATTTCACCATGTATAATTGGCAACTAGCATCATCGTGTGAAGTATTCAATTTTTTAAAATAAACATCATAAAGAAAAAAATGGCACGGTAATTTAAAAGCACAATAAAAATTTTTGAAATTCTATAACAAAGCATGGAAGGGTTTCTAAAAGGATTCCAAATGTTATTCAATTGCCATTAAAAAATTAATTTATTTCACTTCGTTCTATGCTTTACCCTATACAATCACGTGTGATCCAAGTCAACAAGTGTAGTTTGAATTTCATTACATTTACATTTTATAAATGAACAAAAACTGACAATAGAACAATTTAAGGGAAATTTAGTAAGGCATCTAGTAGGTAAAATCAAGTTTGCATTGTTCACTGACATACACCAATCTTAAACCACGTAAAGGGAATATATCACAAAATATGTATCGGAATATCAATTTTTATTCTCCTACAGTGAAGTAAAACGAAATCTTTATTTTTTTACAAAATGAGAAAATTATCGAAGTATGACCTCGTAACAGGCTAAATTCAAGGAAAGTTTGCACTATGAAAAATAAAGTAATATATTCTCTTTACATAAGAGCATAAACCGAAACTTGTAACGGATTTGCGAAACATTTTACACCGGGTTTACTTTAAAAGTTTGGCATCATTCCTTCATAAACGAGTCTTGGTTCAGACTATTCAAGAATTCTCGTTGCACGTTCATCTGATGAGAACCAAGAACTAGTTACTTAAACGACCTCTATGGCAGTAGAATGTAAGCAAAGATCCTATTAGATACGTGCACAGACCTCCATGCCTTATGCAGAGGCTCTGTGACTGCTTCGAGGTATGCGAAAAAAACTTCGGGTTTTATGTTCGCCTCTTCAGAGGTGTAGTTAATTCATTTTTATGAGCAAAAGCACTTGACCATATAGATCTAGAGTAGTCGAAGAATTTTTGAAAAAAGAGGATGGATTGATCAGCCAGGCCTCTAACGCTAAACTCTATAGAGCATTTCTAGGATGCTCTGCACCATCCAATCTTTAAAATAGGGTTGTTGGAGGAGTGGGGTAGATTACCACAATGATTAATAAGCTGCCTTATATTCAGTATGAATTCAAGTTATAGAAGATCATACCACCAATTAACCCATATTTTTCTTGATATTGCAAACCTCTCACTTGGATCTTCCTACGTTCATTAGTCTTACGCACTGTCATGTCTGTGTACTATAATTGTTATATGATTCCTGCTTTGCATTATATAAACCATGCATACCTAATTTCATTAAACTATTTCCTGTAGCTCTAGAACTAATTGACTCAAAGTGAAAAAAATTCTAAATTTCGGACACCAGTAGGGTTGTTTGTACGCTTAACTTCTTGATAAAAAGAATAGAGAGAACCTCTAATAAAATACAGAATAAAAATGTTTTGATGATAAGAAAAACAACGAAAAGGTAAACTATTATATTTTAAAAGAATCTTTGCACTATTTCTAAGTTTGAATACATGGGAAAAATTGTAGATATCATTTATTCAGTTCTAAAGGAATTAAGTTCATAAAAATGCATAAAAACTTTGTCCCGAACAAACTGGATGTTAACGTAGAATTTTGTCATCAAAGCAGACGTCTGGTGTATTTTATAGCGAAAGCACTGTTCCGTAAATTTCGCACGATAAACAATTTGGAATAGCTTTCCAATTCTTCTAGTCATAATTCATGCCGTTCTGTCATAGAAAGCTATCGATCTGTATTTTCATAAATAAATACATCACTGACAAAATTTGAAAGCAAACATCGTTAAAATTTCATCATGCCTTTTTAAACCATAAGCACACATCATGCCAAACTTCTTTTTGTCTTAATATGATTTTTCTCTAAATAGAATCCGGTTACATCCGGTGAAATAGTTTTTTCAATAGCTGCTGTATAAACATATCAAAAGACTGAAAAGCTGTCACACGGTAGCTTTGGCAACATATTAAAAGAGACAAGAATGAATACAAATCGAAACAAAATCTATATATTCAAAGTGATGGCCTCAATAAATTTGCTGATTCGAGTTGAGAATTTTTAACAGTATGGAAAAACCGGTAAACTAGTGGAGCCTTGTCAATCGGAACTACAGATCAATCAATACAATAACCCCACCTCCTCTAAAGTCGTTTCAAATACTTTTTCATAAAGCTATTGATTTTTCATACTTTCAACTATCTTAAGAGAATAATAATAGAATAATTCGTTAGTCATATATTCTCGTTGTAAGAAACTTCAACGAAAGTGGAAACTGAAACCCTACATTAATCGCAATCTCGAACTGCTGGTAAAATACAAGCTTACTGAGCTTGGAAAAATTATACAAAAGATAAGGACAAAGTAATGTTTCTGTAATCCTAGTTATACTGATAAAATAAATTTTCTAACATATAGTTCAAAGACAAAATTGCAGTTGCTTACTATGAGTCATTCGTGCTCACGTGACACACGTCAATGTGATTGGTTTTGAATTGCAGGAGGAAAAGGGACGTGGCATCACAGGCCAGACGTAAAATATCGCAATGTTAGTTGTTGAATGACAAGCTCAGTTGTGTTTATCATGTGGCTGTGATGTCATGTGCATTCACACCATTGGAGAATCGCAAATTTTGCATGCTGCTTATTTCTTTTAATTTTTTCTACCTTAACTAACTTCTTGGCTTTCAATCATTTGCCCTAAGAAAGAAAAGCATTTCCAATACAGTATAATTTCATCTTTATTTTTTAGTATGAATTAATTACTCAGATATAAGTAAATCGATATTTATACAGAAAAATACGCATATTTATGGAACATACAGTACTGGACAAGCTGACACTTTTTGAAATTTGCATATTCAAACTCACCTCGTTATAATGCTGAAATCGGCGCGAATATTAGTATTGAAATTTTAATTTTTATAAATTTTGCCCTATATATCTGGATCTAAAGCTGTGAAAGAAAAATCACGCTACCTTTCGCGCATGCGCAGTAAAAAATTATTTACTACAAATGCTCATATTTTCTCTAATATTCAAAGTATTTATTTCACATTTTTATATAATTCTTCTCTAATATATTAAATTGAATTCTGTAAATTTCGTACAAAACTCTGCGTGCTGTAAGCAAAAAAAATGAGGGAACATTTCGGATTTGTTAAGAAATCGGCGATTTCTTAAGAATCGAAAGAAAACTTTTATATCTTCCAGAATATTTGCACTATTTTTACGACATCGTGTGTAAATATTGCGCACATTACACAAAAGAACTGTTGAAAGTTACAAATCATTATCAGCTTTCTGTGAAACGGGGAAGCCAAAATTCCTTTTCGACTTCATCAACATCTGGTCGGCCCTCTAAATGCGACCGCAATTTTACTGTATCTGGATCTGCACTGCAGCATCAAATTGTGCGCATAAAGTCGAGTCCTGTCGACAATTGTTTATAATAACAGAGTAGTCGTAAAAGAATGATTGTCGCATTATCATGTCTGTGCCGTAATTTATTGGGAGGATTGGAAACAAAATTCGGCAACGGATCATGAGGCTTCAATTACTAAGAAATATTACTGTTAAGTCGTCCCTAGGGAAGATTTTGGCATTTGTTTCTAATTATAAATGCTGTTCAGTATGACCATTCTCGTGTTTCAATGGCTAAAAACGACACAAATCCACGACGGCTCGCAGCATATCGGCATTCATCTGGCTGGCGTGTAAAGTTATTTGATCTATTAAGGCTACACAGTACCCTTTTTCAAAACTTTTTTTTGGAGACAGTAATAATAAAATAAATAATTGACTTTATTTTTGGATTACATTAATCAATAGATTCCGATTTAAAAACGTCATTTTCGCAAGAGCTATTATTTTAAAATTAAAAAAATTGAAATTTTTTAAGTTCTTTTAAACTCTTATAAAATTCTCAATTTTCAATATTTTTTAGTTATTTCAAGTGAATTAAATTTCTTGTATTTTTGGGAACAAAAGTTAGCATGGGATTGATGATCTGACTTTTTTAAAATTTTTGATAGTTATTTTTTGTGAAAAATCCTGAAAAAACATGAAAATTCTAAAAATATCAACTTTGAACATTTTTAAAAAAATAACTAGAATCCATGTTAATTCTTATAGAACATATATATATAAGTATCTACAAAAAATTTCAAGACTCTATCTTGAACAGGAAAAAAGCCTTAGGGAATAGAAAATACTTGCATCGCCAAAAATAAAAATCCGAGAAAAATGCATTTAAAGTTTGTAAAGGCATGAAACCAAAACTAATAATACTTGTAGAGCTCTAATTTTTTATTATGTTATTTCCCAACTTATAAAATGCACTAAAACACTATTTTAATGCAATATGATTGAATATTTTTTTCTTATTTGAAATATTGTGTAATTAGTCTGCCAGCTTTTCAAAACATTTTGTCTCTTAACGAGTCGATAACTTTTCGATAGTGGCATTTTCTCACCAGAAACATGAATGAAAAACAATAATATTGTACTGCAAAGCTTCTAAATAAAATAAACTCTGTGTAAAAATTAATATTGTTCTTGAAAATGTCGTTTTTATGAATATCAGTTAGGTAGTAATGAGAACTCAATAAGAACGCAGAATATGAACAAACAGAAACGATTTGAGTAGTGAACAATGAAGTTATGATAACTATTTCACCCAAGGAATTGATTTATTTACAAAATAATTTTAATTAATTTATTTTAAGAATGAGAAAATGCTTCAAAATGAAAACGAAACTAACCACTCTGTCAAATTTTGAGACTGTCAACACTCAGAAAACTTTAAAATCTTTAAAACTCTTTGGATATCTGATCCAAAATTTGGAGTCAAGTTTCCCAATCGTATGGGCCATCGAAAAATGCAAAAAGAATTTTTTTCGATATTTTTGTCATTTTTAGGGTACTGTGTAGCCTTAAAATTAGGATATAGGAAACATGTCCTTTATACACAAGGCATTTTAAGACATTCCTATTACCAAAAGGCAAAAGTCTTCAACTCAGCTTCACTAATAAAGCACGATCGTGTGAAGCAAATCCGGTTAGAGGCAGTTGGTCTGTAAATGATATTCTCTCGGCCTATCCTTTTACTCCATGATCACTCGACACGGAACACGATTAGGCCAATTTGTTCATTTTTTTTCTCGAAAGCCGCTAAAATTGTACGAATTGTTCATCTTTAGATATTAAAAATGCATGCTGTACTGACCACGCACGCCAAATTTAGTTGCGTTTCGCCGAATATTTACCCTATAGAGAGGTTAGAGCACCTTAATAGTTATATTAAATACATAGCCAATGTGCTTTTTATTTGATTCTCCTACGATGAAAAAACAAACAATAACATCAAGCAGAAACAGTAAGAAGTTTATATTAATAAACAGTAAAAAAGATTTATTTTATGCGCGATTCGAGCTGCAATTCTTCAAGGATATCTTTTGTAGCAATGTTCGATTCTAATCTAACAAATCACCACTGCATCAACATGTAATTAATTAATATATCTACGACATAAAACATATTCTTCGAAAGGCCACTGTCATTTTTCAATGAATGTTGAGTTTTTCTACCTGAGATTTGGAGTTTATAACCAAAATTTAAGTTTTGGTTTTAATTTTTTCTGCTACATAGCTATTAGATTATGAAAAGAAATCAAGTAAATCATCCCAATGCATTTATTTTGAATTTTAAATCACGAACTTGACACTCCAAAAAACATAAATAATGAACTTAATTGTATTAAACAATGAATAAAAAGAACTTCCTAAACATATTCTTTATTTGAAGAGCTTTCAAACAATTTTTAACATAATTAAATAAGGAACCCCTTTAGGCTGATGAATGATTTTCAAAAGAAAAAGCTCGCGAATTCCAAAAAAGTCTAAATGCAATCACTGTCAGAATCTAAAAATGTTAATCGAGTAATCAGAAGTATTCAATATTTATCTGTCTTTTCAAAGGTTGGAGGGGGAAAAATAGTTCATATGAAAGAGAAAAATCAATTAATCAAGCTTTTCTGTTGAAGCTGTACATTATATATTTTGTTTGTGCATTCAAAAAAATTCTAGAGAATGTTGTGTTTTTAGTTTCCTTAAATTCCACTCGAAAAAAATTTATTTGAGGGGTCCTTTAGGAAAAATAATAAACGCTGTTTTTCTCCTAGTAACACACAGATAATATAAAGCAAAATATATATTCGTAACAATATAATTATAAGAGTTTTGAATAAAATTAAACATTTAATATATTTATTGCAAAGTTGCGGTCCAAAACAAATTCAGAGTATTTAGACTTAATTGTCGTGGGGTTCATATTAGTTTGTGCGCTTAAGATAAATCCGCCATATTTTTTAAATACATTTTTATTTCAAAATTAAATTAAAAGAATCCATATTATTGATTCATAAGCATGATGATATGAAGGTTTATACAGGGTGCACACTTAAATCAGCTACACCTCTCTTAAGTTCAGAACGACGGCAGCAATAGTCATGAAAGTGGTGTCTAGATATAGTAAAACGGCTATGTGCTACGGCATGAGACCACTTATATCGCCACCTGGTGGACAACTGCGGTGTTAGCGTTCCTATGTCGAAAATGTTACGAGATGGAGAAAAAAAGTTCAATTACAAAGTTGTAGAGCATTATCGATTTAGTGCAAAAAGACACCTTGGGGACATTAATACGAAGAACAGAATACTTAAAACGCACATTTATTTGTTGGAGATTTCCAACACCCCAGCTAAAAAAAATCTCCAGAAAATTTTTTTTTTGAAATTTTCTTAAAGATTTCTGCAGATGTTTTGAAGACAGAAAAAAATCTGCATTTTTTCTTCAATTTTATCTGCAGAAAATCTGCAGAAAATTTTCTTATTATATTTTTCTCTAAATATTCTGCAGATTTTTTGAAGACAGAAAAAATCTGTATTTTCTCTTCAATTTAATCTGCAGAAAATTTTCTTATTATATTTTTCTCTAAATATTCTGCAGAATTTTTGAAGACAGAAAAAAATCTGCATTTTTTCTTCAATTTAATCTGTATAAAACCGGCAAAAGAAATTTTTTTTTCTTTAAATATCCTATAGATTTTTTAAGACTTTGCATTTTGTCTTCAATTCAATTTGCAGTTATTTAGCAGATTTTCACAAAATCATTAAACTTGACCAATATTGAAGATTTAATTGCAATTTCATAATATCAGCATTTCTCTAAATACATATTTTGCACCATATTCTCTAATATTGCAGCTTTATTTTCCAAAGGATATAAAACAAAATTAGAATATAATTATCATTATTGTTTAATTCTACAGCAGACAGGAGTTTCAAAAAATTTCCCAATCGAAAATTGTCTTAGGCACTAAACTTTTTAAATATTCCACTGAAAAAATGAATTCTAAATTAATTTTTGAAATAAATATTTGAGGTTTTACCATTTTAAACTTTTCTCCCATAATTTAATTAATTTACAATTAGTTTTCCACAACTGTCTTTCTGATTAGCTATTTTCCTCCAAAAAGAAGGGAAAAGTGGAGCTTGCGCCTTTTGGATGGAGAGAAGGCTTACCAGAAAGATAAAAGGTGTAAACGAATTTATTGAAACAGAGAATCTAAATTATTGTGCAAAAGTATTACTAATCTCATCTGTTACTCATCTCTACGACTTTGAAACACGTATTCTGACCCTGGTTGTTTTTTACACCACTAGAGCTATGGTGACGCTAAAACTCAACTAGTTTAATTTATCCCCATCTCGTGTATTCCTTTGCGGCGTTGTGGTTAGAGTTCCTGCCTGTCAGCTAGAGGAATGCGGGTTCGAATCCAGCTTGAAGTTTAATCACAATCTGAATCGGCATTGTACAAGTAAGTTGAATCACAAATTAGACTAATGAAATTAATAATTACATTAATTGAAATTAATAATTACATTAATTGAAATTAATAATTAAACCTTGACTGTAGGAAAATCTGAAGGTATTTGGAACTTTTGTTTTTCAGATATTCTACATTTTTTTTCTGCAGAAAATCTGAAGAAAACATGTTCCAAATACCCTCAGATTTTTTGCAGTTTTTTTTTATCTGGGACTGTTACGTTACAAAACGTATTAAAAAGAGAAAAAACATCTAGTTATCGCAAGATGCCTTTATTTTCGGTGTTCATACTGCTCTTCGTCAGGTACAATACAGATTTGGTTCCTTTTTGCAATTCCGCGTTTACAATATCAGTTGGCACGCTGGCACAAGCAATAGTAATACGTCACCGAATGTATTGCAATGTTGTCGGAAAGGTCGCATAAACCTGCTGCTGAAGGAAATATTGGGGTCATTTTTGTCCGAAAGATAACATTTTCTCCTTTCCTCCATGCTTTGTGTCGTCACAATTTCGGAAATTGAGAACAAATAACTCTTCATTTTAAGTGTTCTGTTCATAGTATCAATGTTTCCATGGTGACTTTTTGTACTAAATCGATAATGCTCAACAACTTCGTAATTGACTTTTCCCTCTATTGTGCACCGTTTTTCATATAGGAACCCTAGCTCTGGGTTTTTCCACCAGTCGGCGCTGTAAACGGTCTCATCTCTCAGCTCATAGCCATTTTACTAACCTAGACACCACTTTTATGACTATAGCTTCCGTCGTTCTGAAGTTGGGAGTAGCCCTTATTTAAGTGAGCTTGTATGAAGACCGGCTTATTGCTAAATTTATAAAATATCTATGTTTGACAAATGAGCGCACTGTATACCAAAGATAATCACACGCGCACCCTAGTAAGGGCACCCCCCTTGCGGTATGAGCCATGACAACTCAGTCAGAACTGAGAGACGAGGTAAAGAACATGCATTCAGACTCCAGAAACTAAATCTTTGATAATGATTAATTATAATCAAAATGTTTACCTCTTTAGGTGTTCTTTTCTATGCTAGGTAAATGCTTAACAATAATGTAATAAATTAAATTATTTTAAAACAGCTAGCTGGTTGCCCTAAGTCGATGCTGAATTCAAAATTTCAATCGATCTTATATATATTTGTATCCTCAGATATCAATATAGAAAATGAGTTCTAAACAAATAAAAATTATTTTTCTTTCATTTAGTAAGGATCACTTAAAAACAGAACACTGGCTTTGATCTTTTATTTTAACTTCGATCAGATATAGGCAAATTATTATTAATTCAAACACATGCTATATTACTTTATCTTTAGATGATATTTTTCTATTAATAAAGTATGAGATTGAGATTAACAGATAGTAAGTAAGATGGGGAAAAAAGCCAAAAGGAAGATGCAATTAGATTTTGAATGCTGCAAAAAAAGAAGAATGCCAATATATGGTACAATTTATATGAACACTTATGTGATCACCCACCTTCTCTATACTACCTGGAAGTCCAGGGCCATTAGTGGTAGAATTGCTGAAAGAAATTACATGTGCATTGTCGCACTAATAGAAAAGAGACAAGAGATCTAATTTCTTGACTAATATATTTTTATTTACAAATTTAAATTTTTTACTTGCCAACTTTTAATAGAAAGTTTGTCTAGATTATATTAAAATCGAAACATCACATTAGTACAAAGGATTTTCGCGATGCACACAACATAACAGAGATATTTAGAATTTCACTACACATTTTTACAGACTTGTTAAAATTTTGCTGCAGACTTTAGAATTACACATTAGAGCTCTTAATAATCATAATATATTTCATCATAGTCCGGCTTAATTCATCTGAGTTTTACAAAATATGACACAATTTATAATGCTTTGAAATATAAAAAATTAACTATCGTTCGAGAGCAAGTTATCTTATTTGTGAGATGAGAAAATTTGATTTGTGATCACTATATGTTCTCTACGAGATAAGAAACTAATTCTTTATTCGTTTGGTGAGGATGCAGATATTTCCTACAAGGTAGTTCATGCCGAAATTCAATGCATTTTGTAATATATTATCTCACTGTTCACCGTCGTAAAGTGAATTAATACCTCTACGTTCAATTTCTACTCGTATGGCACACAGTCGTCCTGGAATTATTCTACAAAAATAACATGCAGTTTGAAGAATTCATCAAGGTTTGCTCCATCATCTCAATGGAACTCCCAAGGCTGAATCTAGTCATCATATTCGTAGCTTTACTTCATCAAAAAATAGTCATCTTTCTTCCATCCGTCTGTACGCCTGCGAGGACGAAAACCGAATGAAAAAATCAACGGAACCCGAACCTCCAGACGCACAACCACTTAGCTCTGAGTTGAAAGACCAATATGCACTTCACAAAGAAAAATCTCGCAGTCAGGAGACACGCGGACCAGATCACACCCAAAAGCTTCCGCCGTTAAAATGGAGAGCATATAGTTAGGTTCAATAAAAGCGATTAACAATTTAATAAACATCGAAACATTGAAACAAATTACATAAAAAGTTAAAGCGATTAATAATTAAGTTAATTACTACAAAAAGGAAAATGATTTATTAATAAATTTAATAAAACTATAAAAAAATCCATTGAGAAGATAAAGTTGCCACAAGACAAGAAAGAAACTTTGGTGACGAAAATATAAATTAATAAAAAGTACTGGCAAAGCCGAAAATGATGTAATTGCATTTTTGCAATCTAACATAAAGTGAAATTGCTGTGCTTTAGAGCAGCCATGATACAAAATAAAATTAAATGCATGATCCAACTAAATTATTTGCAAAAATATTTTTCAAAAGGAATTTTAAAGATAGTTATGAGAAAGAGAGAGAATTATGCAGCAAGGGACCAATCACCATTTCATGTATTTCGGATTAATTATTGTAAATTGAACCTAATTGATTGCTATACAAAATTAAGCTGACTTCAATTCGTTTCACATCAGACTAATTATAATTCAAAAAATAATTTAGAAAAATGTATCATTATAATACTTTTGTTATGTTTGGAAAAAACAGAAATATTCGAAAAACGTATTACTTTAAAATTTTCTTTAATTGCATAACTACGTCTAAATTTCTGTATGTTTTGCTGAAAAATATTATTTAAAACATTTCTTTGTATCGTAGCTTACAAGTGCTATCGTTACCTTTGTAGCAATATAACAATGTCCAATTAAATTAAATTATTCTCACTGCGATTATTTTATTCTTTAAAAATTAACGAATTAATTAAAGAATTTTAAACGTTTTTATCTTCATTCCCCATTATTAGCTGTTTTAATTATTTGAACATTGAATGTATAATTTCATAATGAGATTTTTTATTCCATGCTTCCCTTTTCTTTTAGTGTATTTCTTTAAAACAATATTTTTACATACAAGTAGTATTTTGTAAACATTTTCTCATTTATTTTTGCAATTCATCTTTTATTTGCTCAGATTGATATTGATTCAGCAATATTCCAATCTTATCCATTTTTTAAAAATGTATGAGTAATAGAGCCAGACCAACTTATAAAAAATCACCTTTTAAAACAAAATTAATTGTGGATTAGTCTAAAAAGTTTTTAAACATGTTTAAATAAAGAAGACGATTCAGATTATTTTAGTGAAAAAAAATGTTATTGTAGGAGTCACTTATTCACTCAAAATCATGCCAAAATGATGAGAGTTCTTTATTTAAAACATCTCTATACAAAAATTTTCCATCACTGCATAATATATCGAATTCTCTTTATTTTCGAATGTAGTTTCATTCCAGCGCTACATGCATTTCGTCATGAGCAATAAAATTAAATTTAATTTCTTAATGCTGGTTGTTTTGATTGCATAAATATTTTTACTGCGATATCTAAATATGATTTACTATTTGTCGATAGATTATTTTCTAATTTTTACTATTTTGAAAATACATTTCTGTAATTAAATTCCCGGGTACAAGTTATAAGCTCTCCTAGCACCGTTCTGCTGTTTCTCTTCAATATTCTTTGAAAAACAGGATTCTGTGATAGATCTCCTTTCAAAAATACAGTAAAGCACCTTTTATACGACTTTCAAGGGACTGACTTAAAGCGAGATGCAAATGAAAAGTCGTATAATCAAAATTTTAATAAACAAAATGCTACTAATGAAAATTCATTTGAAAGTAATAGTTTTAAAGTTTTTTAAGATGGATTAGTATATTAATACATAGTATCGACAGCAATAATTAAATTTAAAAATTAAATATTTATCACAGAAGTTAGAAAAATCATACATTTATTGCATATACTGAGTACGAATTATATATTTCTGATTTTGTACGATTTAGGTGCATGCAGGTAGGTTGATGAATTAAAAAAAATTAATTAATTAAAAAATCTTTCATTAAAAAATCTCAAAATAATACGAATGGAGAAATAATGACTGACGCAAAAAATTTGTGAAGTTTAGAAAGGAGGAAAACGACGTATAACTGACGCTTTGCTTACTTCGTGTCGTATAAACGAAATAATTTATCATTTACAACGGTTAAAAATGAATCGGGCCTGTGATGAAAAGAGATACCACGTATAAATGAGAAACGTATAAACTGTGCTTTACTACTTAGTGCTTCTAATTTCTACTTAGGATTCACTTATTTCAGTATTTGTGAATAAAAAGCGTTTTTCGTCCTATAGTCAATGTTTCATAAATTATCAGTTCAAAAGAATTTACGTTATGTGTTAGCTATTTAAATACGGACAATGTATAAAAAATGTTCTATAGAATGTTCGGACAATGAATGAAACATATTTCACTTTTAGATTTCACAGATGGTCTCAAACAACTTACGGGGCAGAGGCAGCCTGTTGATAGAGTCTCTGCTTCGGGACCGGAGGATCGTGAGTTCAAAATCCTATTTCACAGAATATCTGCAGTATATGTGGGTCTGCTGTGGAAGTTAAAATGGCGCAATATATGTTCAGGTGTCGTTTTGTCATCTGACCACTGTTCAAAATTCTACGGTCCTTTCTAGAAAAACCCTCATTTTTTAAATGAGATAATGATTTTAGGTTGGTTCAAAACGTTTAACAGGGGAAAACCTATGGGCTTAGAACTACCAAATTTAGCAAGTAGTTCCTTCTTGGGTAGTAGGTGCTCGCTAAGAAAGGGTTTCAATTAATTAAAAATTTCCTTAATAACTTCGGAGTATACAATCTAACAAAAACCATTTTTACACAACTTTAAAATTAAAAAACTAGGTTTTATATCATACCAATTTTAATTCCGAGCAATTTTTTTTTACTTTTAATAAATTTTTCAAAATTAATTTTAAATACAATTTATGACAATTCGTTTTATTGTTGTCAGGGAAATTCAAACCAGTTTTATTGTTTCATCAAATCTTACACTCTCGTGATTTTACCAATGTTAACTTTATAATAAGAAAAATTGCTTTCTAACAGAATTTTCACCTTTGCATAATGTTTTGAGCCCGACATTATATCTGTAAATTGCGTGATGTAAAAATCGTTACGGACAGCAGGCAACGGATGAGGCAATCAAACCAGCCGAAGACAAGAGTGATGAATCAACCCTAAAACATTATCATGCTACGATATTTGGGACTTGAGGTTCGAATCTTCTTTATTTTATTTTATTAATTTATTTTGAAAACGGAACCATTATGTAGGAAAATTAAATCTAGCCGAATTATAACCATTGGTAAGGTTCGTGAAGTAAGATTGATCTGTAGGTAGAAGGACTTTAAAATCAAATCAAAATGCCATTTCATTCTATCCATAGGCAAATAAGTAGATCAGAACTGTTATTTTTCTCCTTCCGACGCTTATCTTTTATTTTCTATTTTTTTTATATTTTTAATAAAAGCATTTGTTTCATATTTTACCGAAAAAAGTATTTGTAGGTGTACATTGATGTAACTTGCCCTTAACGAACAAAAATGCAAAATATAAAAATAAAACAGGTATTTCACATTTTCTCTAAGATTATATAGAATAATCGAATTTCGTACATTTCCTATAATATGGATATTCAGAAGTAAAATGAGAAATCTAAATGTTAATTATTAATTACCATCTTCTATATTAAATTACACATACACCTTTTTCAATTTGTAAATAACTGCACAAAGAAATGTTTCATTTTTAGTTCAAATGTCAAAATTTAAATTGGTTTAATATTAATTAATGGACAATTTGATTATCATCTTTTTAGATAATAAAAAAATTTTAAGTCAAAAAATAACTTGCGATACAAACACTTTCATTATTGCTCATAAATCTTTCACTAAATAAATTTTAACATTCAGTTATTCATTCGACTGAATCAATGCCTAACAACATTTTAAAAATAATTCTTAAATATTCAAAGAAATGACTAATGCGTCCTTTTTTATAGCTAAATGCATAAATTTCCTTACAGATTATAAGTCATACAACAGTTGTGAATTCTATCGTTAAGAATAAAAAATTCAGCAGACGATATCCATAAAAACATTTTTATTTTTTTAAAGAATTCTAATTCTTTTTCAAATGAATTTTTATCTGGAATAAATGAGATTCAGCAAACGATTTCTCCGAGGAAGAAGAATAAAAATAACATTCGCTTCGATTTGAATTTATGTGTGGACAAGTGACACGTTAATTTTGCTTTCACCAGAGGCGATTTTGCTTTCTCGGCAATTACTTTGTTTAATGAATCCATAAACTGCTTAATCTTTCACCTCACGGTAGTTTACGTTCGGAAAAAAGGCATTTTCCCCGTGTTCCTTATTTAATCATAAATTACAATCGTATTTAAAGAACTTTCTACATTTTTTCTGTAAAAGAATGTTTTTCAAATCAAGTGAAACTCAATTAGCATTTAAATGCAATTATTATAATTACAAGAAAAATAGTGAAAGCAAAGTTGTAAACTTTTTCACGAAGAAATGCAATAAGGAAATATCTAATAGCAATTTTCTGATTGTACTTTTTTATTTTTCTAAGGTAAATAGTTTGTTTTTGAAATAATTGGTGTAAATCTTAATTTACTACTACAAATATTAAGAAGTAATGCAACTAAGATTTGCAACGAAAAATTATGAACTGGATCTACTTTGCATTCACATACAGAAAATTAATGTCCTCATTCAGCATTTTTTTTATTCCTGCGTAAATGCTTACTTCTAAACGTTGTATAATTAAAATTAAAAGTTGCATTTGTATATTTTACTAAGGTGTATAAAGTCTAATATTGTTCCAAAAATATCTAAAAAACCAAACATGTGTTTTTAAAGTAATGTTTATAATTTCTGATAATAAAATCGCATTATTTGAAAAACAATGCATTTTTAAAATAAGTTTCGAAACTCTCATTACAAAATGCACTTTTATGAAATAGAATAAATGAAAGATGATAATCTAAAATTATCCCATTAGAACTGCAGAAATATACTCAACATCTGTTAATAACTCTATTTCTAGTTCACTAGAAAATATTTAAGTAACGAAGGTAATAATATTTTGTCTGTTGATTAAATATATCCCTCATACAACGCATCGGGATCTATACGTGTTTGAAAGGTTTTATCAAATTCTTAATTTTCACTCATGATAAAAACAAAAATAAAACCTTGTGAGTGTTTTCATTCATTGACTTTCTCGTACACTTTCTAAATATGGTGCTTTATCTGCTTCGTAGTATAGTGCAGAAAAGCGAGTATGTATTTGGATGTCTTTTCTTTGACTAATTGGGTCGAAAATGTGATGCAGATCCACAGTTGTAGCGCCAAGACTATGAATGAATGAAGACTCCGAACGCGAGATTTCATTTATCTAAGTTATTATGTTTCTGAGTTATTGCATTCACGCTCACAAGAATAGTCAAACGGATCAATCAATCCGTTACCACATTTGGTCTAAAATTTTATATATCTACAAATCTGGCTGTATATTTATCTAAGGTTTTATGCATCGAGCTTGTGGGAATTTTTATTTATCGTGTTCACATGCAAATAGATGAGCAGACAAAGAGAGTCCCTGTTAACAAATTTCGCCCAAAATTTGATGGGCACCTAAAGGTGTGCTATAGAGTCAGAATCCCAAGTTTTCTCTATCTGTCTGTTGGTAATTTTGAGCTATCGCAATCACAAACAGAAGTTGCAAAAATGATTTTTACGGACTCAGGAGGTCAAAAAGGTGGAAATTCATCAAAATCTCGAGGTTCGCGACAATCATCGTCATAATCTCGAATTTTTTCACAATTACAGTATTTTGTTTTTGTATGCTTTCTATTCAAGAAAGTTAAAACATCGTCAAAATTAAATATAATGCAACAAAAATCATTTTACAATTGCATTTAAATGAACTTTTAAAAATTCGCGATTTTGAATCTTAAATTTATAAAATAAATGTATAAATATGTTTATAGTAATTAAAATTGCTAAATTTATAGTTTTCATAAATTTATGTTACGTTAAATAATAATGTTCATTTTTGAATCCGTTGGAAGCATTTTTATTTAGGCAAAGGTATCGATTAGTCATATTCTGAAAGAAAAAGGAAATGACCAGAGGCGGAGGATTGAGAAAGATGTTTATCCAACAGAGAAATGCAGTTACACAACGCAAGCGAAGAAAAAATACACATAAATACATACATACAGTAATAAATTAAAAAGAACCAATCACGGATGAATAGCAGAAATAAAAGTAGAAGATGCTGACATCGCATTGGAGAAAATATAAAAATAAAAATGAGCTACCCGGTTAAGTAATGAGTTAGAATTCACTTACTGTGATATAATCACACATTCATTTCTTGTTCTCCAAATAAATAAAAGTATTCTTTAAAATTTCTTGCATGTAATTAATACAGTTAGTGAAGAGCATACACGTAGCTTTGATCTCCAAATTGTGATGAAGTAGTTGCGAGAGTTTTGTCTTCATAATACTATTAAGGAATATTAGGAACTGGAATTCTTTTTCAGATATTCTAATTCAAAATGAACGCAAAACAGTAGTCTAATAAATGACATCTTTTAAAAAATGCAAGAATTCCAAATAAAATAATTCCAGGTTTTGAAAAATTTATTTCCTGTAAATAAAATACGAGAACTAGCCTAAAAGAATATCACTTTGTTTTAAGCACATTTCTGAAACGAAAATATACCTTATTCAAAACATATGCATATACAGGCAATAAAAGAAATGTTTAAATAAAAAAACAGGAGGAAAAAACTTTTCCTTTTTTTTATTTTCTCAGATTTCCAAGTGTCTCAACAGTGAATACCAAAAAGAAAAACAAAAGATGAACAAACTTCCATTTTTAATGTTGCATATTCAACAGCTTGAGTCATCATAGGATTTCCTTGAATTTTTTCTCCTTTTTGCATAAAAAAAAAATTCTGAAACATTTACGTTTGAAATAGCACAAGTACTTTGCCATTTGCTAGGCAAATCTTTAGAATAATGTATCAAGTCTTTTTCTAACTGCAGAGGATGGAACAAAACTTAAAATTCTAGAGAAATCACTTATTAAATGAATTTCATTAACTTTTCAATTTTGCACGTATTAATTTCTGCAATGAATTATGGAGTGATTATTTTACTATAAAATATGAATCTTCAAGAACATTTTTGTTGACGATTTTCAGAAATTATCAAACATTCAAGACAATTTGGAAGAAAATCAGTCTCAAGAATATTAGATCTCATTGAGTATTTTGTATTCCCAGCAATTGATTTTTCCTTTTAATGAAATTTAATAATTTAATTAAACAGCGCTAACGAACTTCTTAGAGACTTCTTCTCTACCTTTCAAAGCATTTCTTGAATGGTAATCGTTTATATCAGAGATTCTTAATCTTTCTTTCGGACCGTTCTAACCTGATGGCAGACTTCCCGGTTCAAGACCTGATCCCACAGAAGAGCAAATGTGTATGTAGGGCCTGACGCACGTTAAATCTGTGATCTTGGGAAGAAAACTTCTCCCGTGGGTGTGGCATGGAATTTTGGAGAGTGAAGTGCCAGCTTAGGTGTCTTCTTGAATGAAGTACAAAACTACGACTTACAGTAGAGTCAGTAAGTAATACTTATTCATAAAACAAGAAAATATGTGTAATATATGTAAATATGTGTAAATAAATAAGTTAATCTACTTTATGAATTTCAATGAAATGTTTCAGAGAAAATTGCATTTCTTTATTATCCTCGTTTCCTGATAATGTAAATAATATGATGTTCTGATAATGTACGTTATTACGACTGTTATGTAAACATTACGTTATATTCCGGATTATCCAGGACGCTCACTTAAATAAGGGCGACACCCTCTAAACTTCCGAACGACAGCAACTATAGTCATGAAAGTAGTGTCCAGATATAGTAAAATGTCTATGGGCTATGCGATGAGCCCCCTTACAGTGCCATCTGGTGGAAAACTCCGGAGTTAGCGTTCCTGTCTCGAAAACGGTAAAAAAAATGATGGGGAAAATGTCAATTACAAAGTTTCAGAGCGTTATTGTTTTAGTACAAAAACTAAGAAATTAATACTAAGATATTAAAACTAAGCATATTAATACTAAGAAAAGAACACTCAAAATGCACATTTGATTATTATCGATTTCCGAAACTGCGATGTCACAAAACGGTTTACAAAGAGAAAAAAGAATTAGTTATCGCAAAATACTTTAATCTTCGGTGTCCAATGTGCTCTTCGTCATCTATAATACAGATTTGAGTTCTTGTTTGAATTTCACTTGGCACACGTTTTAGCATATAGTTGGGTGCGCTAGCAGAAGCAGCAGTAATATGGCATCGAAAATCCTGCAATGTTGGCGGAAAGGTCACATACATCTACTCTTTGAGTTATTCCCACAAGAAAAAGTATAATGGGATAATTTTTTTGACCGAAAAATAACATCTTCTTTTGTCATGTGACGCTACAATTTCGGAAAATGCGAAAAAACAAATGCGCATTGTAAACGTTCTGTTCTTTGTATTAATGTGTACAAGGTGTATTTTTATACTAAATCGATAACGCTCTACAACTTTGTGATTGACACTTCCCCCAATGTTCTACCGTTTTCGAGATAGGAACGCTAACTCCGGAGTTTGCCTCCAGGTGGAGCTGTAAGGGCTCTCATCGCATAGCGCATAGACGTTCTACTATATGTAGACACTACTTTTATGACTTTAGTTGCCGTAGTTCTGAAGTTAAGAGGGGGTGCCACCTTGTATGATCAACATCGTGTAGTAAGTACCAAGGCCACCAAATGAATGCGTGAAAAAATAAATTTTATTCTGGATAACTTATTTCAAAAACAAAATATCCTTGAACATGTTTCGTCTCTTACCAAAATTTCCATTTTTACACACTTTTATTTAACTAGACTTGTTTCCTGTCTGTAAGGATGGAATTTTGTAATCAATTTTTAATTTACTTTCTGGTGTACTAGAGTTTTGAATATTCGTACATTTAATGTATTCTCAAGGCTAATAAACTATTTTAATATGTTCACAATTTAATGATCAATTAATCGGTAACTGTAGTTGAATATTCATAGCACCATCTGGTCATGATTTTTTTTATGAAGAACTGATTTCCAGCTTCCATAATATTTATAGTAATGAATTATTTATTAAAGATTAAAAAGAAGAAAATAGTTAAAACAAAAAAATTTACTTTTTAGCACACTAACAAAAGTGTGCTTTTAAAAACAGTTTTTATCAAATTCATTATTTTAAATAATTAAAAATCGCACATCTACATAACATGAAGAATGCTTACCACAGGTGACTATTCTAACAAAAAAATCTTTTATAACAAGCTACTTTTCATCTGAAAACCTCCTCAGTGAGTGATCCTTGCATATCTCAACAACTCCCTACACAGATACTCCCTTATCCTAAAATTTACAGCCCAGGAAATGTAGTAAACACAAACAGCGGAGACTCCAAACGTATGAAATTCTGTTCGAAAAGCCTACGGAAATGCGCGTCAGGTTTGTCGCGGCCATTATCGTCCTGGTGGATGGTGGAAAGCATTTTAGAGTTTCCGGAAAACATATCAAAGTGCGATATCTTTTCTAGAAACTTGTGACGGTATGGAAAAAAGAAAGAAACCTTCAGACAGTTCGTAACGTTTATTACGTCTTTCCAGCTCTGGCAAGGAATTTATAGCCAATTTCCTGCACCGCTACTCTTCGAAATTCGAATACTTTTAAGCGAAGACTTCCAGTCCAAGAACTTCGCGCCAAGGAATAAACCATGTTGTTCCATCTATAACAACACGCCGGATTCTCTTTTCCAAAGGACTTTTATTCACGGCCTCGGAATTTTATTTATTGGAGAAACTTGGAGGACAAATGTGATGTCGATTTTAAGGGCAATCTTACAAGAAAAGAAATCGTATTTTGAATCTGACAAAGTTGTAATTTACGATTTAATTCTATAGATATGATTTAGGATATCCAGAAAGTGTGTTCTATTGGCCAATTAAAAGAACACAAAAAGAAATGGAACAAAACATTTCGTTGCTGAGTGCGGTACGTGCTTTGAGCTAAATCTCAACATTATTACCGACCGTGTTGAAACACTTCTCATTACAAGAAACCATATTTTGTATCCCTGTATAGAAGAACGGTTTTGCCAAAGATGATAATCAGGTGGTATCAGATTATTTCACAGCATTGTCCTCCAGGAACCTCTTGCCTTAAAGGAAAGCCATAAAGTTAAAAAGAGATATGAAAATCAGAGGAGGTGTGGTCTGGGCTGTAAGAGGGAGAAGAGAATATTTCCTTGCAGAATCTGTTATGAGTCTTTACTTTGCAGTCACCGTATGGGAGTATCAATTTTCTTAAACAGTCTAGCAGGCGACTACGAAACATCTTCATTACTGTCTTCCTTAACAGTGATGTCTCTGCCATGGAGATTGTTTGAACTATCTGGCAAACATGCGCTTTTGCGATGCGGCGGTGCAGGTGCGGCGTAAATAGCCAACAGAATTCACTTAATGGATAATCAGTATAACATAAAAATTTTAAAAGTCATTGCATGAATGCATAGAGAAATAGCACACCTACTTAGAAATATATATATATATGTATATATGATTGCCTTTTTTAATAGTTTTGATAGCGGAGTTCTTTTACATGTTTAAACTCACCTTTTGCTCTTTAGTATCTATAGTATTTTCAATTTTTTTAGATTTTATTTTAGATTTGGTTATTTTGTTTATTTAATGAATTTTAGTTTATGAATTTTATCAAGATATGTCCTGCTTACTTTGTTTTTTGTATGTTCATATATAACAAGTAATATTTTGGTTTATATATATATGTATATATATATATATATAAATTGCTGTATATATATTGTTTTTGTAAATTACTATTTGATGTTATTGTCTGCTGTATAAATATTATCGGCCATATATGCCCATACAATGCTGTGCGTTTTGTGTTTAGCTTTGTAGAAATGTTAAGAGAATTGATGGGAGTATCATCGATATATATTTTGGATTATATCAATTATTATATTTGGAATCGATTATATATTTTGGATATCTTCCAGGTAGGTCCAAATATGATATAGATCTGCAATTTTGGTGTCAAGACCACATACCACATTTTATTATCTTTATTAATGCATTTTTGAATAATTACCCTTACATAGTCGTGGATAGGCAAGAAAACAGACAATTTACCGGCAATAGTCCAAAAGAGGATACAGATTTACAGTTCTAGAAATAAAATTATATTCCAAATTTCTTCTATCTAGCTTTTTGTGTTTTTGAGTTATCTTGTTTATATGGCTTCAGACAACCAGACAGAATTCCCTCAGATGGACTTCATTCAAAATGTTATAGAGGTCTGCAATTTTGATGTAAAGACTACGTACCTAATTTCATTCGTAAAACTTGTTTTATATTTTAGTTATCGTGTTCTTAGGCAGACATAATTCCAAAAATATTCTTCTGGTTTAGGGAGGTAGATCTAAAACATGAAAATTCATTAAAATCGCAAGATCGAATTTTTATAATGATTGCAATATTTTCCCTTTGTTTATTTCATATACAAGGAAGTAAAAATAATCCTTCAGAGATTCGTACTACTTACAGTATTTTTCAAGTTCTGGTAAGGAATTTATTGCCAAATTCCTGAGCCACTACTATTCAAAAATCGAACGGTTGTAAGTTAAGTCTTCCAGTCGAAGAACTTCACGCCAAGAAATAAACCACGTTGTTCTATCTATAACAACACGCCGGGTTCCCCTTTTCTAAAGGACTTTTATTCACGACGGCGGAATTTTATTTATCGGGTAGACCTGGTGGACAAATGTGATGTCTTTGGAGACAAAGGAGTTGGTAGGGAAGCAGAATTGTGGTGCTCTCGCTTGTCTCCATTAATTACTTCGTTTGACCGCAATTAGATGGCTTCATCTAATCCGTCAAGTGACAGATCTTGTGTTGAAGTCTATCTTTTGCTTGCTTCGGGGTCCTACTTCTTGCGGAAAGATCAATGACCGCATTCATTACGTTTCTTCCTTGGAGGAGGTCCTTACTTCCTTCTGCCCAGGAATGGAACATTCAGCCAGATGAAATGATTCATTGGTTTCAGATGTAGTATGTGCTTAAGTTCTAGACATATATGATTAATAGAGTCTAGACTAAATCAGAACTCTGACGATCTCTTAGCCACCTTAGCAAATAAATAATATAAATTCACTTTGATGGCGAATAATGTTATTTAAAACAGTTATTTGTTGACGTAATATTGAATAAAATTTCTGCATCGGTTGAGTAAGAGAGAAATCATCGATTTTAAAGTTATTTAGTTAGTTATTATTAAATATGGAGCAAGATGTTATAAGTAAAATGCATAAGTATTTATACTTTTGTCATAGGAATATACAGGGTGATCATCAATTATTGGACCCATTTTTAAAAATTAATTTAAAAAACTAATAATGTTACAACTACGGTTTTTTTCCAAATGAGAGCGTATTTTAAGAAATTTTTTTTCAGATAGGTAACGTGCCGTTACGGTGGTCTAAGTGGTCGTAAATTACTGGGCATCTCCCATTTTTGAGGACCATTATCTGCGAAACTATTAAAACTAGAAGAAAAATAAAAGCATGTATTTGTAAGGAATTTTAATTTCTTAAAGCTATTGTAACTTAAAAACTGAATAGTTTTCGAGATATTCAAGAAAAACTAAAAAAGGAAACCAGAAAACGTGCATTGGCTTCTGCTGATCGGTGGTCATTGCGTATGGAAATCTTTCCTGTATTATTCAGGGGTATCATGTAGTTGATGGTTGTGTGTATGCGTGCATGCGTGCATGCTCATTTTTACGATCAATATTTCAAGCGTGAGACTTTGTGAATAATTAATGACAGATTTGATATAATTGATTAAATTTCATAGAAAAGTATACCATAGCTATTTTATCCATAAGTGTTTTGAAGCTACAAGAGGTGCTGTTTTGAGACAAGCTTGCAATTTTGGACCGTGGTCATTTGACAAATATAGCTTCCATACTCCCAACACCCTATTTCAGAATCTAAATTTTACATTCAGTCAATTGAATATTTGTAAATAAAAGGTTTTAAATCTTTCTATTTTTACTAATATTTAATATACATTTGTCTTATAAAATCCCTCTGCTGATTGACAAAAATGAGTAACAACAAAATTCCTATTTTTTCCTGGAAGATTTAATTATTATGTTAAGCAAAACGACGAAATATTTTAAATTTATAGTAAAACAAAGATTTTTCTAGAATTTTTTTTAGATTTAATCCAGTGTAAGAAAAGTAATGATCTATTATTTTAGATATTTTTCACAGCAAGTACCGATGGACTTTTGCTATTTTGAACGTATATGCTGTAAAATTATATCTTTATGCGCAGAGAGAAAAAACAATTTACGAAGAAAGAAAATTCTCTGATGACTGAAGCTGTTGAATATGCAACATTAAAAATGGCAGTTTTATTCATTCTTTGTTCTTCTATCTGGAATTCACTGTTATGGCACTTGGAAATCTGGGAAAATGTGAGAAAGTGAAGGGATGTTCTTTCTCCCCCTTTTTATTGAAGCAATTCTTTTATCGTCTGTATTTGCATACGTATAGAACAAAATATTCTGTTTAATATCCTTCAGAGATATGCTTAAAACAAATCTGTATCCTTTTAGGCTTTGTTTTTAAGTTCGTGTTTTAAGAAAATAAATTTGGCAACATGTAGAACTATTTTAAATAAGATCTTTATAAATTTTCGTTTCGATATTTTGAACAGAATGGTTCTTTTATGTCCATTTCGATTTCAAATCACAGAATAATGAATAAAAACATAATTTCAGCGAATTTAGAAGAAAAAAAAGACATTAATAATTATTCCACTTCTATTTGGAAGTTCAAATGTGATTAATTACTCCAGCTCTCTAAATGATTGAAGAATTTTTTTTTGAACTACCAATAAAGAACCTAGAAAATACCTGGATCATTTTTTTTTACTTTTAATAAAAATTTTGTATTGCTACAACATTTTATAAAATATCTAAATATCTTATATTTTTAACTCCTATTTTTATTTCAAAAATCTAGAAAACTAGGTATCTTTTTATGTAATTTTAAAAGAAAGTCTACGAATCTTGTATTGAGGAAAGCCATTTTGTCTCCTTTTTCTACAAAGCAGCCATCTTAGTGTCACTCGTGTTTAGAAACAGAGAAATGTGTTTCTTCTCAGAATGCCGTCTACAAGGGTGAATGAACTACCGAATGGTAGCTATTTTAGAAAAGTTTTCACCCTTTGGCGATAAATAAAAACTCTATTGGTGGTGAAATCTGATCGTTAACAACAAATATAAAATCTCAAACTCGCCAAAATTCGTGGCTTTTTGCTTTGATGAAATGGCATCGAAAAGACAGCTGGAAGACAGTCTATGTCTTCGATGAAAAAAAACGGGATGAACCGAATGGCAGCGAAGGGACCAGCCACCGAGAAAGCGGCATCAGTGGATGAGATTTATGTTCGACATTTTAAAAAGAAAGAAAGGATCACTTCCCTACAATCTTGACTCCTCCAACACGGCACACGACCCATCTACTAATAAACTGTCCCGAATAGTGAGGGATTCCAATGATTTACGCATGCTTACCACCTTCCTCAATGCAGGCCGTCTTCAGAGCTACCCCTTGTTAAATGACCTCCTGCGGTGAGACAGATTCGACCCAACGGGACCCCTCTCCACGCGTCCAAATCAGCATGGAGTTACGGATTATGTCACTCGCTTTGCAGCCCCTACGGAATGGAATCAGAAGCCACACCAGCACACGACCACATCAATTGATGTTCATGCCCACAACTTATCTCTCTATTCTAGAGGGCCTACCTCTGCCATATGTAGCGGATGCCGTGACCCAATACGCGTCATCTTACCCCACCAGAAAATGGTAAACGAAGCAAACTTTGGCCTCATCTAGACTCACTGAATTCCTCTTCTAAAGGCCCTATTCCCTTACCTGTTTCTGTCTGCTGTGGAGCGACTCACCTGTAGAACGCCAAATCCATGAAGGACCTGGAAGGAGAAATCATCAATCTGCTTTAACCTGGTTCAAGAAAACGTGCTCTGAAATCTGAACTTCGACCATGATGCGACTGTGCGGCATTTCTTTTACAACCCAGCCACTCGAAACTGTAGGGTTAGCAATGAACTAAAAGCGAGCCATCTACCTGTTCGAAAATGGTGCAAAGGACTGCCAAGATAAGTTCTCTTTTCTTTTATTGCATATTTGTTGTTTTAATTACATATTTATTCGCTAATAAGTCTGGAGAAAGGTTTCACGTTAAAGGGTTAGATTGGCTGTATGTGAAGGATTTTGTATTTTATTTGTGCATTATGCCCATTTCTTTTAAGCTAATTAAGAGTTATAAATTTCAGCCCTATGTTAACTATAATGAGATTTGCTGCGTTTGATCTATTATGACGAGAGTTTTGAAGGTTAAGATAAACCATATTTCCACAGCTCTGTGGAATTAAAAATGTAATTGCTATTTATATAATCTTATAATAAATGTTTTGTTCATATAATCTTGAAGTCAATTATTGATCATTCTGGAGTTGATATGAGGCGGCTGGATATTTCATAATGAACCTGTGGTTAAACTAAAAAACTCTAACATTTTATTGCTTGAGAATTTATTTAGATATTACGCGAATTAGAAGAAAATGTGATAATTTCTAGCTGGTATGCACAATATTATGATTTACTAACGTAATATTATTTATTCGAAATTAGAAGGGATCTTCTCTAGGATTTGAGAACAGCTTGAATTCTCTGTGAAGGTTTACTTGCAAAAACAACGACAATTAGCTGGTCACTTAGCATGGATTTCAAGTCCACTTTAATCTCAAGAATAGGGATAGAATCTTTTTACTCTACTCTTACACTCACAGTTTAGATAAATAATTTTAGAAAATTCAGGCATACTGTGAAGAAGTGAACCTGGAAGAAACAAATGTGACGACAAGTGTACGGAGTCATATTGGATACATTACAAAAATTATGCAAAAATGAAACCTTATACAGCAGTTTTCTTTCTTGCAGACGTTTAGTGGTATCTATCACCTGTTACCAACATGCTTTCCAGATTTTTGTTTTGCAGAATAGTTAGTCCCCAAAGCCAATAGCAGCTTATCATAGTTATACAGATTCCGAAATTCCGCAAATTCTTGTCAATGCATGGTATAAAAGAGAGGATAGCTTGGACTTGCAATGAGTAATCAAGGGATCTTACATCGAGTTTTCACTGACTGTAGATGGTTTAAATTCTATTTAGAGATACATCCCAAACCTGAATTAGTTATTTAAATAGAAGTAATAAGGTTTTTTTGTTGATTTTTCACTATCACTCTTTTTTTTAAAGAATACATTTCTTGGATATATAGTAGTCGCCGATTGTAGTGATCACGGATGTAACAATCAATCGGTTGTACTGATCAAAATAGTGTGGAACGGATCTCTCGTATCTAAACATATAGAAAATCGCCGGTTCTAGTTATCAACAATTTACTTGTAGTGATCAGTTTCATCACCATTGTCCACAGAAGATGAGGGCAATGGCGATAAAGAGAGGTAGAGGAGAAACCATCATGAACCCAGGAAACTCTACAAACCCTTCGTATTTTAAGATGATCAGTCCAATACTACGCTGAATCTTTTGAAGAGCATTATTCAAATGAAAACTTATCCAACGAATGGTTAAAAACTAAAACAGGTTACTTTTGATAACGTTATTAAGAAAGCTTAAAAAATTAAATGTGTATGATTTTTTCCAATTCTGTACATTCTACCGATTTTTTTCCAACCAAAACGGAGGAGTACGTACTAACAATATTATGTGGTCTGTTTTTTCTGCTATCCTTGTCATTGGTGTAGCTGGGGTTAGTGGCGCCCGGGGCAAAATATGACTGTTTTCTTCCCCAGTCCTCATCAGTTGCTTTGCAAGGGTGAATGGTGCCCAGGGCATGATATTAGTTATTCACTACTTCATAATATTTGACTTTAAAAAGTGAACGATCGCACCAATGTTTTGACCCCATATTGCTTCCTAAGAGTGGCTCCTCGGTCGCTAATCCTCTGATCCGTGTATACCTATAGATTTGTATTATTTTTAATGCATTTTGGATATACTGATCGTTCAGATGTAGTGATCACCTTGGCTTTGTCCCAAAGTTATCACTACAAGCGGCGTCCACTGTATTTTGCTCAATCCCACTTCTTGATGTTTTCCTAAAGTAGAAAAGAACCGTCAATTTAATCAGCAACTCTATTATTCTGCAAGAAATTCTTCACTTAACTGTTGCTTTATGGCCACCACATTCCTTAAGAAAATATTTAAGATCTGTCTACTTTATTAGCTACATCTTCTACTCGAAAACTTATTTCTCGCAAGAAAAATGCGAACACGGAATCTCTCATCACCGTATTCTTCTCGAACAATAATAAAATATATGGCCCTCATACCAAATCCCAAGACTATACGGAAGATGATCAATGTACTTGTTTACTACCTCCACTTGAGGCAATAATTCACATACCGCACTTTATTTGCCCCTCTCGAAAAAACACAGCCTCCAAAATGATCCCCGTATATCACTTAGCGTATTCATACCTTTCATTTATTGATGTTTACATCGGCAGGCTGCCCACGTCCAGCTTTCAGCGGAGCCCTCTTATCGCGTCCAAAAATTGGATCCATTCATTTCATTCCACGAAACTCATAATTTATTTTAAGTGGCTATCTCACCCCGATCCGAATTCCGGGAGGGAGAAGATCCTACCTCCCTCTGCCCCCTGCCCTCCAGACGATTCTGGAGCAGTAGAAAGGCTCGGGAGTAGTAGCAGCAGCAGACAGACACATACCTTGAACCGGGTTATTCTGGGAGATTTTGAATAAATGGAGCGGAACTGGAGATGTGGAATGTTTGACCACCGCAGTGATTTATACAAACCCTTCGAACAGCATCGAACTAGGCGGAAGAGGGGGTGGAAGAGACACTTTTGATTTATTTGTGGTGTTCGATGGGGCGCTTGTTGCATAATATGGATAGATTTTGTCGTTTGCAGAACATAGTCAGGGCCATTTGTGATCGAGGCAGTGGTCGGTAACGGCATCGAGTAAGAATGGGTCTCCTTTGAATGCTTTAACCAGTTTTAACGTAATAATGGCATAGTTAGATGGTTTCAGGTTTACTGAATTGTATATTTTTACTATTATTATGACACATTGGAGCAAAAGTTAAAACATAATTGGTAATATTACAGTCTATATGTATTGCTGAATGGTTCATAGCGCACAGTCCATACCCACTAACGATACCAATAATCTGTATACTTAAAGTACTATATTTCAAAATTCCGCTTCGATATTACACTTAATATCGCTAAATAATAGTATAGATGGATATATTCAGGTCTACTTATGAAACGAAGTTCAATTATAAATGCATATCTACATTTTTAATTAGATGTTATGCAATAAAAATTTTCTTTTGAATAATTTAAATCTTAACAGCGGTTCAAAGTAATCGAAATCCATGATAACATTAATTTATAAATACAGATATCTGACTACAATGAATGTGTCATTAATACAAATTTATATTTAATCAACTGGATAAATTTTAAATTATGGTCTGTGTTTTCTTGGTTGTCATAATTCATATCAAATGTAATTACATAAAATGCATGACCTCTGAATACATCATTAATGCTCTCTTCCATCATTTTTTTTTAGAAAACACTGAATGCAATAGTTTTATTTAAATGTTTAATATACATCTTTCTCATGCAAGCCAAAATCAGCGTTTTTATAAGATTTTAATACACAAGTTACAGAGGAAAGCTTACTGTATATTTTATAAAACGTATATTGCATTATATATGATGATATAGAGATGGTAGAGACAAAATGAAAGTCATATTAATCGACATGTTATTATTATTTTGGCTCTATCTTTGCAAATATACACGTTAAGCATAAAAATGATATCTTAACAATCTTTTCTATATTGTTTTTTTCTTTCTAATAAAGTAAATTACTTTCATTTTAATCAATCATACACTGAAAATTGAGGCTTCACTGAATAGAAATAATAATGGGGTGCCTGCGATATATACTGTATTAGAATACGTATGCAGTTTATGAAAAGAAACTGTCTTAGAATTGCTTTCGATTTTAATTCCTGGTGATGCTTATAAAGCGTTTAGAATTTCAAGAATTTCTCCAATCATCATTATAGAATATTAGAAAACAAATCGAAAAAGCCTATAAGAACTTCCTTCGAATGTTCTCTTTAAAACACCTATTCTTTCAAAAAAAATTCTTTCCTTCTATTATTCTTTTTGCTATTTGTAGCAAACAAAATAATAAATACGAATAGAATTTTTATAAAAGAAAAAAATAACCAATTTTACGACTGAAATTTTTTTTATTATATAAATTGCGATTCTTTTAAACTTAATAAATAAATAACTGCTTAACATCTGTGGCTTCAATAATTAGAATTATTTGGTTAGAAATATTAATGCTGATAATGCTTATAAAAATGCTTAGAATTTAATTCACAAGGGCCATTAATGTACCAAGCTGCACAAACATATATATCAATTAAATTCTAGCAAAATACTGTTACTATTAGTAACACTTCTGGAGTGTTGGGAGAAAAAATTTGAATCAAAGTTGAATATTATGGAATTATAGGTAGTAATAGGGTTAAACTGAATAATGCACTGCATACCATAAAGTCATAATCTAAATTTGACAGTATAAACCAACGGTTTCAAAAATGATGAACATGAGAGGTGTTACTATTTAGTATGATCAATGTGGGTGAAGCTTGTTTAAACATTTTGAAGTTTAAAAAAAACTCTAAAGTGTCAACTATCTATCAGATGTGTTTAACGGTCATTACATGATTGTAATTCAAGAAAACAAGAGAAACGGATAACGGAGTACCACATGATTCTTGAGAACCTTGTGTATCTTCATTAGAATAAGATTAACAGTAAATTTGATTTGTATATTTTTAGCTAAAATGGAAAAAAACGAAAAAACTTCAATTCGTATCATGATAGAATATTTTATCGTAAAGAGTTTTAAAAGGGCTCAAGACAGATGACTGCAAGTAAAAAAATTTAATTTAGTTCAAAAATAAGATAGTTATTATAAGAAGAAAAGGGCCATGTGTCAATATGTTATGCACGACACGAAGACTGGTAATATTGTTGTCTCATTTATGACTGAAATTTGCAGCCCATTTCTCAATGATAGACTTAATACCTTTAAGTTCTGTAGTCCCACTATAGAAAACACATTTGTAAACAATGCTGATAATTTTGGAGCCATCAAATTAACATGAATAAATTATTATTACTAATAACACGTGCAAAATAAAATATTCAAACTATAAAATCAATTCTCCCACAGCATTTGCATTTTTTTAGAATGTATTTTTTTTTCAGAATTTCTGCCGTTGATGTTCTTCTTCAGATGATATTTTTTAAATAAAAATGTCATTAAATTTCTTATCGAGGTGATGAAATCTAAAATTTACATTCAAGGTTTCAAAAAAGATCGATCCGATTCTCAAATGACACACTTTCCCAAATTCTCTGGATATTCTTCTGAAAAAGACCTGGGAGCTGTAATTTTCTGATTTTCTGGTTGTTCTTTTTTCATTTTCTCCGGTTTCCCAAGTGCGAAGAAGTGCCGTAATTAACAAGTTGGAAGAAAATTGCGGCTGGAAATAGTCGGATTCCGTGAAGTGCTCCTCTCTCTTGTTCTGGTGGATATTCCGTTAATCAAGTTAGTGGAGGGACCTTAATTATTTTCCAAGAGAAAAACTAGTGGAAAGAATGAGTCTGTCTGGATTTTCAGCACGTTACTGCACTCAAAACGCCAACTCCTAAAGAATTAGTTATTTGTCTTTATAAGCTCTCGCTTTGAAAATCTAATTGAACTGGATTTTTGCCTAAATGTTTAATACTTCTCTCGGTCCAATATGATGTCTATTGTCTGATTTGAAATTTTATTTATCCAAATTTAGATATCCGATTTTCGAAAAAAAATCAAGGAATCCATTATTTATTTTCCAAAATGTTTGAAAACAGGAAGAATTAAATTCATATATGTCATATTTCATATAAAGATTAATAATTAAATATTCCGGTCGTATTTTATGTCTTAGGCATCAAATCCAAACCAAAAAACTATTACTGAAAGGAACTGGCAGTTTCTTTCAAAACTGTCTTTTAACGTATGGGGCAAAAGATAATAATTGTTTCCATCAATTTTTACCACATATTGCTGGTGAGTCAAAAATATTTTGATACTAAACTGAAAAAAGCTCATATTACAAAATCTTTCGTACTTGTAAATAAACTTGTTCGTGAAACGAGAAAACAAAATCGAAAATGTTGTCCTAATTTACCCTTTTCAGTTAGGAGACGTGATGGTTGTACATACAAGTTGGCCCAGTGGGCAATGTTTGAAACGAATCAGAATTTTAAAACAAATAAAAGTGATGAAAAGATTTTAATGATATATATTGAAATTACATAGTAGGCAATTATTAATAAAGGGGTTCAAAGTGACCGCCTTTTTTAACAAGGACAGCAGTGAGTAGGTTCTGCAATCCATCCATCACGCGTGAGCAGAATTCGCAGTCAATCGTGTGGACAGCAGTCCTTTTGTATGGCCAGTTCTTGTTGTGAAACTCCTCCTTCCATGCCCGTTGCACTGCCTTAACATTTTCATTTCATTTCTAGCACAATAAACACTCGAATGTCTGTTGAATATTTATTCTTTTTCGCTTGTGAGAATCACAACTGAACAACACACTTAAACTCACCGCTCGCTAACGAAACATACTCCTATACAATTGCCCGCTCTAATTATCATGTGCATAAAGTTTGGTCTCACTTGCTCGCAGATAGCGTCATCTATTAGATTGTTTTTCATACATTACCCGCTGGGTCACCCTATATATACGTTAAAAAATGTATGACCAACTATCTAAAAGAAATAAAATTTGAATTTCCCAAATTTGACTGCTTCCTTTTCTCAATATGGAAGAAAATGGCAAATCGGGCAACAAGGTCGTACCGAGGGAGTATTATTTTCTTTACTAAGCGGTTTTCGATTCATAAGTTTATTGATGAAGTTCTAACAAAAAAGCACTTTACTGCATTATGTATTTCACTGCTTCACTCATTACCTAAAGTACAAGACGTCATTTGGCAAGACTAATTGCTTTAAGTCCGCATAGAAACGGTTACCAAGCAACGTTTGATATTCTTAAAGCACAGTAATAGATTAGTAGCTATTTTTTAATGAAAAGAAATGAAATTTTATTTAAATGATAAATTCTACTCCGAAAGCAATTAAAATCCTTAAAAAAAGTTTTGTAATTTTTAGATACTTTTTTTCGAAAGAAATATTTCGATGGGAATATTTTAGACGAACCATGTAAATTTAAAATGGAATCCTTATAAAAAAATAGTAATCTTTTTAAATGGAGTTCTTTTTTAATATTTTTACTTTTTGAATGCGTCAAAACATCTGAAAATTATTTGAAAACTGACAAAAAGCTGATTAAAATCACATTTATGCAAAATTGTTATTTTTTTTCTTTATTCGCTTCATTCGACTAAATAGAGTTATTCTGGAATTTTGCTGAATTTCCAGATAATTTTTATTTTTGAACTCTAATTAAACCATGCCTTTATTTATATATTTAAAAATTGACAAGCAATCTGAACATACACAAAGATGAAGCTACTCCAAAAAGTAAATATTTTGGATTTTCAAAAACTTTTACGTGCTTAAAACCTATAACCCTTATAAAAAATGCTTCTTGCTTAAAACTTAACTTAACCCTCGTGCTAAATTTTCAAAAAATTTTCCGTTCTTATATTAAATAAGATATAATTTTAGTCTTCGAAATAATTTACTTTTGACAGCATTGCAGACTTTTAATTTAGAGTAAAAGTAATATGAATTGTAAAATACTTCCCACATATTAACTTTTGTCTTATTTTCAGTTTTTTGTTTTTTCCAGAAACTAACAAGTAAGCATTTCTTTTTTAAAAAATATACAGGGCTTATGAATGTATTAGACATAAGAATTGGATTCAGTGGCGGCTCGTGCTAAATCACCCTGGGGGTGCTGTAACATAAAGCTCAACATTGCATACTAATGATTTCTGCGTAAGTTAAATTAGGATCTTCTTAATTAATTTTCAATAGATTAATAAAAAATCATTATTAGATTTTTGACTTCACATTATTTCTATAAAGAAATTTTAATTTAGAAATTACTAATTTTTTTAACTAACACAAGCATTAAGAATTTCTTAAATGATTTTCCACAGTATTTTTTCCTAAATCTCTTATTCTCTTTCATAAGGATTGAGAGAATCGACTGAACGTGAAAAAATTCATTGAAAGCTGTTAGTTGAAATAAATACATATGGGTATTAAACACTGCTCGAAATGGCTCTTCTGGTTTCATTTCGAGCGAAATGAACAATAACGTTTTCCACAGTATTGGTATGACCATCAAATGATATGAAAACGCTAACAGACAGACAGACAAACAGAATTTCTTTGGAGGGTTTCGCCCAAAATTTACTAGATTACCAAATTTGGTGTTGAGATCTCATCCCACGTTTCATTCCTCTAGCTATTTGGGTTTCAGAATTATAATGTTCATATGCAAAGGGAAAAAAAATCATTCAAATTTATCTGCAATAATTTTTAAACTAATTTTTTAAATTTATCATTACTTAGTACTTCATTTTCCTTTATGATTCATTTTGAAGATTATTTATTTTCAATTTTTATCTCGTGAAACATTGTTCCTCAGCGAAAAAAATGTTTAAAACGATTCCCTATCTCTCCTGTACTACTCCGAAAACAGTTACTCGCTAGGTTAAATGGCCACTGGAAGAAAGGAAGACCGTCATTGCAAAGTAACTGCGCATGCTCAAGAAGTCTGAACTGAAACAAAGGCATTTTCCAGTTCTCGAAGAGGGAAAAGCTTTCTGAGAAGACAGAGGATAGGAAAAATTTCTGAAGTACCCTTGGTTTTATACAGCTTTTCGGTGCAGCTGAAAGCGTCAAAAGTTATTTTTATTGATAGATTTGGATATTAAAAGCAAACCTAATAAATAAGTAATTTAATTCATGCACTGAAAAAGGTTGGGGGGTGCTGCAGTCCCTGTACACGAGCCGCCACTGATTGGATTAAAACTTACCCTCTAAATTTTTTAATGTTTTGTTAAAAAAAATGTCCCAATGTTGTTAAAATAACTCAATTAATGCTAATTTAGAACATTTTCGTGTATTTCGAGTCCCCCGTTATATTGTCAAAAATTAAATTTTCAATTCGAATACTAAGTAAAAAATTATCATCGAATTCGGTTAAATGTCTAAATATCACTATTTATTCAATTAATTTCACAATCTTAAATTAATGTGATTTTTATCCGCTTTCCATACGTGTTCAAAAAAATTTTGTGAGATATTTTGATGCGCTGAAGAATGAAAATTAACTTTTAAAAATTAAGTGTTCAAGAAGTGTTATTTAAAATTTGCAAATATTGACTTCTTTTTCGTTACAACTGAAATCGTATTGCATGCATAACGCATTCATAGACGCAGTTTTTATACACTTTTATTTAACTTGATTTATTTCCATGTTTGTAAAGATGGAATTTTATAATCCATTTTTCACTCATTTCCTGGTGTACTAGAATTTTTGAATTTGAATACTTGTGTGTTCTTGATTACAATAGATTATATGAATATTTTAAGATCTCAATTTTCAGTAAATTGATTAATTCAATTAAATTTTGGTTCAATAAAAGTAGCGCTACCTGGTAGTGAATTTGGGAAGCAATTGACTTCAAGATGATTCCATAATATTTTTAATAATGATGTATCAGGCCAATGAAAGCCAGCAGAAGTTTGAAACGCCACTCATTAGTGAGTTTAAGAATCTTGGTAAAAGAATTATGTTGGCATCAATAACTGCCATAAATAGCTCAAACAAGTAAAAATAGACGATTATTAAAAATAGACAGCATTATAGACACAATGACCAAATTAATTAGACATGACAATAAAACACTTAGAAGTAGAAAATAATTAGCATAAAAATGTACTTTTTAGCATACTAATAAAAGTGTACTTTTTAAAACTGCTTTTATTAAACTCATTTATTAATTTTTTTTTACCATATATATTCACATTGGATGCAAGATCTATCCCTACTTCGATATTTAATGCCAAGAAAGTAGCAATAATTGGTAGAGAAATTTTCTGTGAATTTTGCTACGTATTGTTTTTTAGCCGCTTTGATGAGTGAATGATACGTAAAACTTTGCTTTGCCTTATCGTATTCCATATTTTTTCCTTAATTATTTATCTATTTGCATGAGTAATTTATTCGTATTGTGTTGAATCTGATCATCTATACACATAGTATTTTTCATTCGTAAAACATATCCGATTAAAATTTTCTCAAATCAATATCATTACTATGCCAAGTGAAAATTATTGCTTACAATTAGTTATTTACTAAAAATTAATTAAATTTATATAAATATAGTGTCATAGATATACTGTTTTTAACATAAAACTTTTATTGCATTCCTCTTGTTGGTATTCCATTTTACTTCGGTAATCTATTTACAGCAACAAAATTATATGATGCGTATAGAGAAATAATTTGTGCCCTAAAATTTGAAAATATATAAAACTTCCGATTTTGACTGTAAATCACGATCCAACCAACCCGCAAATGTCACACCCTCCCACTCAAATAAATATCCCCCATATTTTCTGCTTCTTCTTCCAGAAAGAGATGGGTAGAGCTGTGCTTTCCCGAGTTTCTGGTTGTCCTTCTTCATTTTCTCCAGCTTCCCAGGTTCGAGGAAGTGCCGTAATTAACAAGGTGGAAAGAAAATTGCGGCTGGAAATAGTTGCATTTCGTGAAGTGCTTAGGTCTCCTGTGCTAGTGGATGTTCCGGTAATCAGATTAGAGGTGGGTCTTAATTATTTTCAAAGGAAAAACTAAAGGCAAGAATGAGTTTGTCTGGATTTCCAGCACGTTATTTGACTCAAAATGCCAGCTTCAACAGAATTAGTTATTTGTCCTCATGAACTTCCAGGTTGAAAAATCTAATTGAACTGGATGTTTTGGGAAAGGTTAAGTGTCATTCTTCCATATTTTGAGTAACTTTCAGTCCATAAGCTTCTCGCTTCAATTCGAACTAAACGAACTGTATTGAATAATGCATTTTATTGATTTATTAGTAATTTAAAATGAAAGACGCCTTTGGGCATGACCAAACAAAATCGATATTTTGAATACTTTATCTAAGAATGAATAATTAATATTCAGCATTATTTAGTAATTCAGCTTTCAAAGTTATAAACTCCATTTTGTTTCTCTGTTGCTACATTCGAATAGCAAATTTATTTTGAAAATTTTTTCTTAATAAAAATGCATTTAGCTTTTATTAGTAGATGGTGTCTATTCTTGTAAGTTGTATTCGGATGTAGTCTTGAAAAAGGAGGAACTGAATCCAAATTAGCATTTCGAGTTATGGCTGTTTTCGCAAAACTATACAGTAGAAAATTCTGATGTTGTGTTTTCTCGAAATTATTTCTTGCATTACCAGTAGTATATGGTACAACTGGTTGCAATTCATTTGATATAACTCGACAAGCACTCACGCTCAATTTTCGATAGTGAATCCGAAAGTCCATGAAACCTTATTTTTGATTTGCAAAACCCGCCAAAATTCATTTCAGTTTCAAAAAAACATCCGTATATAAGTAATGGTACTTAACTTTTCCTACTATCAAATTTATATTAATCAAAATAACTGAACTCTACGAAGTTCCTCTCCAAATTTGTGATGCTAATGAATTTTCACTCATTAAAATTAAGAACTTTTTATGATAGGCTAGAAATCATTTTAATCAAGATTGATTGCTTATTTAAAAATTTAATTTGCATTCAGAATCTTCTAACTGTAGCCATTTCAATAAAATCCTATGAATAGATTATCTGACTAATAAATCGAAGATATTAGCGTATTTTGTTTGTTTACTATTATTTTCATGAAAATTTGAGACTTAACCTATTCTGAACATTTTGATACAAAGACATTTAAATTTTAAAATCATCTGTACGATCATAATATTCAACCACGAACCAATTACTTTCTTATTAAAAAAACTAAACAAAAATAAATCATATCTTGGATAATTTCATAGAAAAACATTTATTTTATTTAAAATCACCTAAATTTCCTTATTTACAAACAATTATTTATTTCTCTTTTCCTTTATCAAAAATCTAAACAAAAACAAAGCGTATTCTGAATAATTTGGTATGAAAACATCTTTTATTTATAAATCGTTTGCCCTTATATATAAACACTGATACATTTCTTTCTTTCACTGTGAAGAAAATAATACCATTTTGAAGTATCATATGAAATTTTATTCTCTTTTCAAAAAACAAATGTGTTTTATTTCTCTTAATCTTATAAGTCTCTTTATAAAACTGAGACTCGCCAATAAACTCATCACACTTCAGAAGAAGACAGTTTCACTTTTCACCAAGTTAGAGATTCATGATTGATCGACGGCTGAATAAATGTTTATTTATCGTTGGTGTCGTGTCCACGTCCCATTGTATCAAATTCAAGCCAGAGTCTTTTCAAAGTAAAACAATGTGCAGAATGGCGGTTTGCAGTCGCACAAAGAAAAAGGCAGACGAGAAAATTAGGCGTACCGAATCGTGTGGGGGTGGTAGGAGGGACATCTTTTCTTTGAAAAGGCCCTATGAGTGATGATGGCAGTCCACCGAACAAAAATGTCTTTTGCTTCATTCAATAGCGGACGCGTGATTTATGTTGGGGCTCCTAAATTACTGCCTCCAAGGTCCATGAAACTTTTCCATTCACTCATAACTCGACGCGCCCTCTATCGACGTATGTTCGAATCTTCTACTGCAGTTTTCACGAGTTTAAGTGATTTGCTACAAGGGAAAAAAAGTTGTAGCTCTTTCTTTTCTTTGGAGGAGCTCGTGAAGTGTATAAAAGTTGTCGATCTCTCTTCAAGTGTGTAGCTATTGCCGGAATTCCAAGAAATTTGTTGGGAAACAAGTTCGAAATATGGCACTTGCTGTTGTACTGGCTGAAAAAGGTGCATTAACTAGAACTGCACTCAAGTTTTTGCTGTAATATTTTAACTTGGTTTCTTTTTTATGCTCACATATAAAATGTTCTGTATGTGTAGTAATATATAGAATAGGGCGGGCCGAAAAAAGTCATTTTTTTTTTACAAGTCATAAAGTTGCGAATTGGGGAGACTAAAAAGGGGTAAAAAAAGAAATGAAATCGATTTATATCTTCCGGTCGCGCATGTGTTCTAAAGTTTGCCGAAATTTGGTAAAAGTTATATTTTTACGATAATTTTTTATCTTACTTTACTTGTCAATATTTAAATGTAATAGCTGTAGTCGATTCTTACTTGAACCGATAATAATTTAGAAAAATAATGGTTCAAATCGGTTAAGGTCTTCGGCTTGAGCAACAGCTGTCAAATCTAACAAATTCTCGCACTCGTCGTAACTCACTCGGGTCTAAGACCACGACGCTCCCCCCACCTACCACTGTCGCCACCGCGCCGCGCCATTGTTCTGTCAGTCTACACTTATTCCTCGTGTTTCATGTGTGTTTCGTTCGTTCTTCCAGTTATTATTTTGGGATTTGCATTTATTTCAATGTTTGTTTTGTGTTATTACATTTTTGTGTAACTTAGTGACTTAACGGTGATATAATATGGCTGTACCTAAGAAAATCATCACAAAACAGGTATTTGATTGCCCTATAATTGGTTCACCTGAAGATTTTTCATCAAGTAAGCTTCCTACTGATGAGGAAGTGATTCGGTCTTGTTCACATGAGAGATACGACTTGGCACTTAAAGTTAATAATAAAAGCGTCAGTTTTTCACAAGTTGCCAGCACAGTAGCTAACAAAATAATTGGTTTGTATCAAAAAGCATCTATACCAACGGTTAGATGTAAGAGAATCGTGCAACTTATAAATGCGTTGCATGATAAATATTACAACCTACGAAAATCATATACACGGGATAAAAAATAAAGATTCGTTTAAGAAGAAAATTTACGGGTTTAAGCAAAAATGCTCATTGTTTTTTGACGTAGCACCTTGCAAATGCCCCATTGTTGTTAATTGCATTTGTAACAAAACCCTTGATTTATGTAAATGCGACAAAGGATTTTAAATGGTGTTCCCTGGTTTTTTTGACATCCTGACATCATGTTACATCGGGACTCATCACAGATGTGTGATATTCTTATCTCACAATTCAAAATACATATATTGTTATTTTAAATGTTAGAAATTTCTTTTAAACTCATATTATATTTCTTTCAGGCATTTAAAAAGGATAAACGAATTTTCTTAGAATGTGAAAAAGCTTCCAATAAAACCCGAATTTTTCATTTATATCTCCTGTGTGTTAACAGATATAAAAATACAACTTATTATTTAAATTCTTACGTACGGTAAAACCCCTATAAACCGAACTCGGGCTAACCGAAATGCCTCAAAAATCGGCAATCCAAAAAACACTTAATAACGAAGGCGAAATAACTATATATTGACGTACCTACTGTAATCTAAAAATGTAATTTTAATTTTAATAAAGAATAGAAGTGTAACCTAAAAAGAGAATTTTTAATTCGTTTTACACTCAAAACATTTCAGAATTACATACCGTAATTAGATACAAAATAGTAATAGATGTTCATGGCTTAACCGTTTTCCGAAATGGCTTCCCCCTTTAGTTCGGTTAACCGGGGTTCTATTGTATATAATAAACAGTATACATGATATATTGTTACTACGCATTCGATTACACAAACGTGAAGGAAGATTTCCCATCTTTCTATGAATAACTCTGAACGCACATATATAAAGGATGACTTTTAATCAACTTTCAACATTGAACCAAATTAACTTTTGAGAAGTTACATATAGCACTATGGACTTTTTTATTCAAAAGAGCAAAGAAAAGCAATTTAATGCATAATGTTTCAATGTATGAATTTTCAGAGGTAACAAAATAGTGCAGCTTGTTCAAAAAAATATATTTACCCCGAAATCAGCTTGAACATAACCAAAACTTCCGAATTCTTTTACCGGATATTTTACCATTCTTTAGAACACTTAGATCGGTTTTTAACCTTTTCGACCCGACTTTTGCAATATTAGAATTTAACTATGAAAAGTAGTTTAATTTAATGTTGGCGTGCTGAAAGAAATATAATATGAGTTTGAAGTCTTTTACTTTCCCCGTTTCCTTTAAATCCCCCGGGACAACATGTCCCAATCGTAGAGTCGACTGGGACTATTCAAGTAACACATCTGTAAAACTCTCTTTAGTGCCATAAGATTAGCATGTCAAGGAAACAAATTTACAGCTTCGTAACAATAATCTTATAGTAATTTGATCACTGATGGGATATATTGTCCCACTGTTAAATACGATTGGGACAATGTATCCCACAAAAAGAATCTATTCAAAATTTATTGGGATATATTGCCCCACTGTTAAATACGATTGATATAATATATCCCGCAAAAAGAATCTATTCAAAATTTCTTAAATCCGAAATTAAAAAGGCTAAATGACTACTTAATAAGAACAATAAGAATTATTTCACACTAAGTATGGCATATAGTTGTACTTAATGTAAAATTTAAAAAAAACAATAGAATCTTGAGTAATGTACGCGCTTAAAAACATTTGCAATCTGAGATTGTTTCCAAGTTTCTTTAATCATAATTTCATTCCCTAATTTCTTAAGAACACTGAAAACATAAAATACCATGTAAAGGTGCGATTTATTTACCTATAGGGTAGAAAGTCTAATCTCGGGGACGTATATGCCCATTAGGGAGGAAAGGGTTGAACACTTAACTTGGTACATTTCATTTTTGCAATATCGGAATTCTGCAATTAAGTTTTCACTCAGTAACTGATGTGAAAGAGATTTCAAATTTGTGTTGATGTCAGTACATTATTTTAATACTTACAGAGCTTAATCATCAATTAATCCGTTAATTTAATTAAATTTTGATTCCATACGAGTGGCGCCACCTCCTAAGTGATATTTTTAAAAATTTATTTCCAGATTTAGTGATATTGATAGAAATGAATTATTAATTAAAGACTGAAAACTTTAACTCATAAATTTGGAATTCCCTTATCAGATCTTTTATCATTGCTCTAAAAGGTTTAGGTTGATTTTTAAATGTAGAAGACTTCTCCTATACAAGTATATTGTATTTTCATCATATAAATACCAATTTTAAACATTAATGATATAATCTTCTGTTGATTGATTTGGAAGACATATTGAAATAAAATGAAGACAAGTGAAATGATATAACGACAAGATGAAGTGACATTAAGCAATTTTCTTTTATGTCCGCTCTCATATAAAGCATTCGTAGAGACATCTAATGAGGCTCTGGGAAGTTATTTCAATTCAGAGTTGTAGGTTAATTAAAACTCATCCTGCACGCAGATAGAGAAAAAACCAGGGTTTGATGTATGCATTATTTTCCTTTCCATCCTTTATATATCTGTAAGGACCAAATATCTGAACTTAATTTATCACGTTGATAAGAGACTGAAATTTATTTTATCGATATTTATTTATTACTAGCCGCCCATGGCGACCAGCTTGTTCGCCCAAAATATTGGCTTTCCTCTTTGTTAAAATTATGGGATGTATGCCTTTTTAAAATTTCACTTTTGTTGTTTAATAAGTCCTAAAATTGAGAATACCGGTAACACATAAACGGCAGAAGTTTTTAATATTCAAGTACGAACATTTATACATCAAATTAATAGAAATCACAATGCGTGGCAACAGATACACAAAATATAAGAATTGTTTAAAAGCGCTTGCAATTTAAAGGTGCTTGTAGTACAAAATAAAAGAATTAAAATTCTGCTTTGGATTTAGTTTCCAAAGAAAGTATTTTTTATAATATTTTTAAAGACGGAGGCACGTGCTGAGAGATTTGATAACCTGGTTTGAATAACAAACAATAATAAAACTGCAGATAAATCAATAAAATATTATGTTAAAAAATTTGTGAAAATTAGGAAAAACAGCGCACTACAATTAAAGTGGTGTCATTAAAAAGTTAATTTTTTTTAAACTTTAAAAGGGTGTAAAAATCATTCTTGTCGGATAATCGTTTCGGGAGATTTCGTGGATAATCGTCAAAATCTTGCTTAATTTTTAATTGACATATTAATTAATTTTTGGAGTTTGAAAAGTTGACAGTGATCTTCTTCTTATCTCGGAGGTCTCGTGTGCTAAATTGATCGGACAAAAACTGTAGATCTGTACAGAAGATATGCACACCCACAAACTAACTTTTATTTTTATATATACAGATTTAATATAAATTCGTAAGTATCTGGGTATAAACTACTGGGGGTTGGAGAGCTTCATTGTTGATTGCTTAACTCTCATCGATGTTGATAGCTTAAATCTCATCGATGTGGATAGCTTAACTCTAGATAACTCTAGATTAATTCTAGGCATATTTGTAACTCATTTTAACTTGAATTTGTAAATATAATTTTAAGTGTTAGTACAAAAAAATTCACAAAATAATTAATTTTATAAATAAATCAATATTTCATTTAGAAAATCGACAAAAGAAAGCATGATTATCCTGTTTAATAGCTTTCATAAAAAAGTAATATCTGTCATGTTGAAATGTCATAGCAATAAAATGTGATGTTATAATTTCGCTTGATCATAAAAATTAATGATAATGTTCGCTGTGATCTCTAAGCTGAAAATATAATTCTTTACAACTGCCTGTAAAGTATACATCTTGATTAACCTAAAACTTATCCAAATATATTGCGAGGACTGAGTCGAAACATTATCGCAAAAAATGATTGAGAATGTTTGGCAGAATTTATACAAAATAGTTTTGAATATTCAAACCAATTTAGAATGATTCCTTCTCGAGTCGTCAGATTTTTTAATTATCTAAAAGTTACTTCTGAAACACTGTATCTGGGTTAAAGATGGCCTAAAAATTCGAATTATCGAAAGAAATGATAGAAAGAGTGTCAATTTACTGGGCAACATAAAAAAGAAAGCGATCATCAACTAGCGATGATTAACAATTTTACGCTACACTGATTAGCGATATATTTCTCGATGTTCTTCAGAAATTAGCTCAATCCTGTATCATCCAATAAGCAGGAAAAACACTCCCCCTCCTACACACTAGGAGAACTGATTAAAAGAAAGCATTCGGAGAGATATACTTTCTTGGAAAGAAAAACAATATTGCATTGATCCCTTTAAACTAATAATAAGTAAAAAGTTCTTAAAAACCTGCTGTTATTAATGAACTGAAAAGTAGAATCTATTTTCTTTTGTGAAGAATAGGGAGATCAAAAGAAAATCGCGAAAAGACGAGATGCTATTGAAATACTCTAAGCAAATATGAATTTTATTCAGGTTTAACCCTTTCGACCCGACTTTTACAAGATTAAAATTCAACTATGAAAGTAGTTTAATTTAATTTTGACATACTAAAAGAAGTATACTATGAGTTTAAAGCTTTTCACTTTTCGAATTTCCTGGAAATCTCATGGGATAATATGCACCAATCGTATAGTCGACTGAGACTATTCCAGTAAAACATCTGTAAAACTCACTTTCCTGCCATAAGATTACCACGTCAGGGAAACAACTTTACAACTTCGTAACAATAATCTGGTAGTAATTTGATCATTGATGGGATATATTGTCCCACTGATAAATACGATTGGAACAATATATCCCACAAAAAGAATTTATTCAAAATTTCTTAAATCTGATAATAAAAAGGCTAAATTATTACTTAATATGAGCTATAAGCACTATTTTACACTAGGTATGACATAAATATATTTGCATTTACAGTAAAATTTAAATACAGACCAGTTGAAACTTGATTAATATGCGTATTCAAAAACGTAAGTCCGTCATTTGCAATCCGAGAGTGTTTCCAATATTTTTTTAATTATAATTTTATTCCCTAATTCCTTAAGAACACTGAAAACATGAAAACCAATGTAAAAGTGGGGTTTATTTACCAGTAGGGAATGAAGTTTAATCTCTGCGACGTATATGCTCATTAGGGCCGAAAGACTTAATATAGATTCATAATTTTTAATAAATGTTTTAGGAATTTTCTTTCTTATTATATTCATTGTGGATTAATTTTCTTTCTTGTATTGTTTTCGAATCTCATAATTTCACGATTTTGTTTTAACCATTTTTTGATATTTGTTTTCTATTTTTCAGTTCATTAATAAAAGCGAGTTTTTAAAATATGTAATTATTATTTTTGTTTTAGTTTTTAATATATTTCCTAATCCATAATCATAAATATTATGGAACTTTGTATCATGTTTTTCTCAAATTCCCTACCAGATGGCGCTTCTGAAATGAAACTGAAATTAATCGTTAGCTGATTATTCAACACATCAGGAAATGAAAGAAAAATCAATTACAAAATTCATTTTTACAGATATGAAACGAGTCAAGTTGAATAAAAGCGTGTAAAAATATAACCAATATTTGTTTTTTAATTTCTTTTTCTTTTCACTCAATAATTAAGAATTCTTGTTAAAGTAAGCTGGATTATCGGATTAGAGATGTTAGGATTGATGAGATTTCTGTGTAATACTAAATAATTCATATTCCACTTCTTTTCTTTGCTAGTAATCCCATTTTCCTTTCTTCTCTTTTAAAACATCAATTCTCGCTCAGATAATTCCATTATTTAGAAAGAAATTAATAAAATATATCCCACAAACACTCTTTTTTAACCAAAAACTTCATTTCAAGTAGTATTTCCATCGATTTTAGATTAAAGCAATGACATCAAAATTTCATTTTAAAATTAATTGCAATAACTTAAGGTTTACGTGTATGTTTTTTTTCAGCAAAATTTGTGGGTAAAGTTATATAATTTGATATTTGATTTGTGTTATTTCAGAAAGAAATATCTATTTCTGTTGATAAATTGGAAGAAGGAAGAATTAATACAGCTGATATGTCAGCAAATATTCAGCAAAAATATGTTTTCGTTAAGCCTTTTATTTCTGTCCTTCTTCAAAAATGTATTCTTGGATAGAGCTACTTTACTGTAGACCAATTTATCTGGTTCTCACATTAAGTGACGGATTCAATAGTTTAAAATTCACCAAAAATATATTCACATATTATATATACTCAATCGAGTTTTCTTAAAGGTCGTAAACTTTCATATGAAATAAAAATTGTTGAAATCGGTCCAGTGGTTGGGGCTGGCGGACTCTGTCAAGGTTTTCTCCTGTACAGAATATACTGTGAAGTAGTGTTTTTCCGATTTCTCTCAAAAATGGAGGGTGGTGGCAATTGATGACATATCTAGACGTCATAATCTTTCATGCGAAATAAAAACTGTCGAAATCAGTCCATTGGTAGGGGCTGGGGGACTGTCTCATGGCTTTGCCAAATTATTTTAAATATATAGATTAATTCCATGTATAGATTTCATTTTATTAATTTCTGCTAAATATCTAATTATAATGCATAAATTGTTTTGTGTTGAGGAGAGAGATTTGATTAGAATAACTCAATAAATTACTAATTCCTGTTTTAAAATTTAATAATGAATTCTATTGATATTGCTACACGTACAGCAGGTATTCTAAAGTTAAATTTAAGATAAAGTGGACATCAAAAAGAAGATTTTGTGATTTAGTCTCGATGCGTTCCAGAAAATTAAATTTTTGCATTATTGTGATAATATATTTTATGGTTTTGTTCTCTGAATTTCTAGAGTATTCTTGCTTGTTCCACTGATTTCTCACGTTGCGCTATTGGACTTTGGAAAATTGCGAAATGTCTATAGATTCTCTGCAAAATATTTCAAAAAGTTTCCATTCGTAACATAAAACAGTGTATAAAATTAAAAATTATAAGATTTGAGCTTATAATAAGCTTTTCAGAGGACTCATATAAGGGATTGATCGAATCAATAAAAGTGCAACTTTTCACTTTCTTCTTGTCACCTCTGATCACAATTCGAAATTACATCTGTCTTTAACAAAATCAGAATTGTATCTTAATCCAACAAATCAAATTAAATCAAGCAGTATTTCAGAATTTTCTGATGAAGTGTGCGTTCTACTTAAAATTTGTATCATAGTGTTCTCTTTGGTTTGCAGTACATCGCGTTGCTTCACTATGATCTAACTTTTCATTTGTGTCTACAATTGAGTCGTGCAGAAGCCAATGCGGAGACAAAAAGACAAAAAATTGAGAATTTTCATGTTTTTTAATACAATATTTAATAAAATTTTTGGTTTATTAATTTGATTAGTGGAAGTATATAAAGTCTTCTAATGTAGCAACGAGTAAATCTTTAAATAGCTAAAAATAATGTTATTAATTCCATCAAAATTTACAAAAAACAAAAGACATCAAAAAATGGACTTATCCGCTTTGGCTTCTGAGCGTCTCAATTAATCATAAGATTTAAGTATAGATCAGAATTGAAAAAAATCTAACGGTTCTGTATTTTAACATAATAGTGTTTATAGGCTGACATACTATCTGTAAAATTGCAAAACAACCGTGATGCAAAAATTGTTCAAAGCGGTCTACAAGGCAGATCGCTGGACCTAGAGCTACCAATTTGGCAAATAGTTACTTTTTGGATAGTAGATCTCCCTCCTTAGGGCACCACAAATATGTGGATATGAGAAGACACCGTATAAGTAAGCGGGTTCTCGCTCCTGGTCGTGGGTACAGTAATGGGGGAGCTTAGGTGCCTCCTCCAGTGATAGTACGTATCTCCTTCGGGAGAGGTCGGGCCGTGGCCAGGTGAATGGCTACTAGAACTCCGACCTTAGTACTCGGGCTATTTCAGAGGCTGTCATTCAGTTTTTCCCGGATGCTACGGCAGGGTGATGTGACTTAGATTTCTGATTTGGATGGTAGATGCTTAACCCTCTAAGCTTTTGCAACGTATTTTTCCATTTCGCCTGCTGAGTTTAAAAGCGGATAATTCATGTTTATGCATATAAATTCTTAAACTGCATGGATTAAATATTTTTCAAATTTCAGAGACTTGATTAAACGCAATAAAGATCCAATTTATTCACTTTAAAAGCTAATTTTTAAAACTTTAAGGCTATTAGATCAAAATAGATAACCGCTTGTGGGGTTCATAAGAAAGAGTTCTTTTTATATTTTAATTAGATTTTTAATTCAAAATTAATAAAAATATTAAAGTTTTCCCTCAATAACTTCGGAGCATATTATTACACAAAACCAATTTTACACTTCTTTAAAATTTAAAAAATAGCTTTTTGATGATACAAATTTTATTTCCCTAAATGCTTTTGTCAATTTTAATAAATTTTTAAAAATATTTTAAACTATACTTTATAACAATACTTTTCAAGGTTTTAGTTATTGCATTTATACACGCGTGCGTTGCAACGATATTAATTGTTTTGTGTGCAAGTGTGTAATTAAAAGTATGTTTTAAAAATAAAATAAAGACAGACGCATCAAACATAAAACATTATCACACTACGATATATCGGACTAGAGGCTAGATTTTTCTTTCATTTTTTTCTTATATCTTTTCTTTTTGTCCTTTGTTAACAAGCTTCTATCCTGCTTATATCCAGCTATTTTATAGCCAAACAATATGCAGTGAGTTTGGCTGAACTTTACCGAAACAGCGCTTCACACACCAGTGACGAATTCAATGGTTTGAAACTTCTAAGCTATGTTTTAGAAAGAGAATTATTCATCTAAGCGATATTCCATTGAGTGACTTTTATGGTACTAAATATTCGAAAGCCCTTGCCTTTTAAAAAAGGAATGAAAAATGTTCGGTCCATTACCAGAATTAAACATGCTTTTTTCACTATATCTGATCGGTCGAAGTTGAACTTGTATCTTCTCATGTAGCGTTTCAGTGATTCTGGTATCTTACATTTTTGTCAAACTTAAGACATTATCTTTTAAACAAAAATTTTTTTATAAGAAAAGTAAATAAAGTAAGTAAGCAGTGTTAAATTTTTCAACCCGAAAATATGCTAAGTCAATGCGGTATGAAGTAAATATGAATTCGGAATAATGATGCCTTAAAAATGATGTTCACAACTGCTCTTTTTTAAAGTTAGATTATGTCTCTACTTAAGCAATCTAAAAGCATTTGGTTGCTTAGCTTGTACAAAGTAGCCAACAAGAAAGCAAGAATATAACTTACATAATAATTCTTTCTTTCTTTAGCGTTTAAAGCTGTAAATATTTTCAATATTAAATCAAGATAAAGGAACACAAACTGTTATTTTTTATTTTTGTATTGATGGTTAACAAAAATATCACATACAACTTTGATTAGTAATAAAAATCATCATATATCAAATGAAAATAATTTAATTCATTAATATATGTTATTACAGTGCCATATATTTTCAGAGACTGTTCACGTATCGGTTATAATTATTATTTATCTTTGAATTGCGCAATGTGTTAAATAAAGTTGTTGATTTAAATAAAGAAAAGCAATCTATATTTAAAATTAGTTTAGGCGGGCTTAAAATTTCTCACAAAATTTCTGTGCATCAAATATTTAATAAAATATAATAATGAATAAAATTTAAGGATTATATTTCTAAATTAATATTTACTTCAAAACATTTTGTAATGTTGGTATAGTATAATAAATTTACTTCACTGTTTTTTAAATTATGTTATTCATAGATATGAAAAAAATAGTTTCCAAATTTTTTAACCTTTATTTTAGAACATTTTAATGTTGGCGAATAAACCTTCTCTATTTTGCATCTATAACTTCTCTGATATATAATATAAAATTCTGAAATAAAATATAATATAAAGTTCTATATGACACTTTTCGTATATTTAAATTCTAAACTAATAATAAATTTCTCAACTCGAAAGTGAATTAAATCTGTCAATTTTATTAAATTATTATAATTTTTATTCATTTATTCTGAAGTTATTCTATTAATTTTCATTAACAATCGCTACTAAAATCGACACCATATTAAACGAAAAAAATTTAAACTTTCATGAGAAAACTTTTAAGCACACTTTCTTTGTTAAATAAATGCATAAGCTAATAATTGGTTTGTTCCCAATAGATTTAGCAAAATAAATATCATAATATTAGTGTATTAAATCAAAACTGATATGCTGAATACATTCTAAAAATTAAATATCGTTATCTAATGTAAAATAAAAATTATGATGTCTTAAGGTTTAAAAACACTTAACCCCTTCGGAACTGGCGTAATCGGACATCAAATTCCAGCTGCTTCTGTTTACTTAATAATTGGCAAAATTTCATGTTATTTTTAAGTGCTTCGTTACTTTAATATTACTATAATCTTTGCAAGAAATGCTCGTTCCGGGCATGGTATCATTTCATAAACTTAGTTTTTCAAAACATGGTCATTCTTCATAAAGATGAGTTCTTTTTTTCAGTTATTTGTACAGTAATACCTCGTTACAACAATACTTTTGGACCAAATAAAGATAGTGCTATAGAGGGATGTATTGTTATATCGAGGGGGGATATGATTAGGATATAAAGAACTTAAATTTTGGTTGTTTTAATGTAGACACAATACAACAATATTGCAATGAAATATCACCAGAGTGTTAATGATTGTTAAAGCATACAAAAATTTGAAAATTCAGCTGTACAATAAAATATTTCACATACCTGAGAAATATATTTATCAAAAAAATCCAATATTTTCGTTTGCTTATTTATTTTTTAACTGTTAGGTCGACTAACAAGGTTTGCATAGAGTCTAATGCACGAAAATGATCATCATTTGTGGATGAAAGGCTTGGAAAAAATGCCTGAACGAATGTACTGAACTGATTGAAGATCTTCCTGGGATGTCAATAAAGACTGCTATGGAACTGTATCATCAGCATATTTGGAAACAGAAATATTGTTACAGAGGAAGAAAATGGTGTTGAGATTTTTAAAAAAAACATTGTTGCACAGCGGTTTATTGCTGTACAGAATGTCGTTATATTGAATGAAGATTCATTATGTTCTATGCAAATTCACCGGGGCCACAACATTTTATTGCTGTAGAGGGATTTATCGTTGCAGCGAGAGCTTACTGTATTTAATCCTATTTTACCATTTAAAATGCTTATGTAATATTTTATTATCCTTCGTAAACATTTTACAATGAACTATGTGTGATGTTTCATTAATTTTAGTATAAATAATTCATCCAAAATACACGTGTGCTGTACCGGACAATCCAACCTGTTGCCAGTTTTAAATTGTTGTAATACAGATAGTGTTAGTCGCCTGTGTTGCAAACTAAATTTTTTGATTTAATTTAAAACTTATTTTCTTTTGTATACATATTATCAAAAAAATTTGTTTTAATTACAAAATATTTATTAAAACGAACACTTTTCGACCTCTTGTAACATTTTGCCTTTGACAGCCGTTGTGATGAAATGTGCGGTATGCGGACATGACATAGCTTTTTTTTTTTATTTTTCACCTACAAACATAAAATTTTACGTATTAAATCATCTTTGCAGTAATGTACAGTATATTATAAAAAAATCTCACTTAAACATTTCTTAAGTCCGATTAAAGGAGTTAAATAAATACAGTACAACCCAGGTTAACGGAAATAAAGGGAGGGAAGCCGTTTCGGATAACGATTTTTTCTGTTAACCCATGAACATCTATTACTATTCTGTATCTAATTCTGAAATGTTTGAGTGGAAAACGAATTCAAATCTCCCTTTGTAGACTACACTTAAGCTCTTTATTAATGTTAACCCTCCGTCGAGCACAAAATTCGTACCTGCGAGTTCGGTCGCAATGCGCTTGACAGGCGCATGTAAACAGTATCGTAATTAATATTGTTAATACCCATTAATTTTAATTTTAGCATCCTAAAATTAATCACTGAATTTCTTGGGGAGTCTTAGAAAACAATGTGGATATCGTTGCAGAAAAGTCTCGCCTTCGAGATTATTCCCGTGCAGTACAGTGCGTGTTTTTTGTATTTGCGTTTTCAGAGACATTTCGGATAATCCGGGTTTGGGTTAAATAGAGTACGATTAACCGAAGTTTTATTGCACAAGCTTTTACCACATTTTTTTAAATCAAAGAACACGCTTTGAGTCAAACTCCTTCCGAGTTTGAGGATAAAACTTCTTATCTGACTGGTATTAACATTTTTCCTCCATTGAACATCAACAATGGCTCACAAAGCTAGTGAGAAATTGATTTCGGGACAGCAGAGAGCCATAAATCATTTTCAACTTTTGAGATCCTGATGATGACGCATGTTATCCGAGTGCAAATGAGCTTCATGAATCGATCACTAAAATTCGTTCAATCGCCCACGGAAAGCTCCATTTTTGAGGAAGTTAATCTCCGAATGTAGCTTTCGGAAGGAGAAGCACTCGAAACGATAATAATTCTCATTTGAGTACCTTTCGTGTAGTTGTTAATTTTTTTAATGTATGACTACGTTCCTCCCATTGGGGTCTCAGGAAGGAATTTGATTCGCACGCTGAAACGCCACAAAAAACGTTGTATGGAAGATCCTCAATATCTCGATAACTACATATGTTAAAAACATAATTATGTCTAATTTTAAAGATAAAGGGTAACAGCAGAAGTTACAAAAGAAATTGAAAATTGTAATTGTAGTTCAGCGACTACTAAGTCGCAAAGTTGGGCAAAGATATGCATGAATTGGTGACGCGATCCTCTATATCTCGGTAACTACATATGCTATTAATATAACTAATGTCTTATCTTAGAGATAAAGGGTAACAACAGAAGTTACAAAAAAATTGAAAATCGGAATTGTAGTTCAGCAACTACTGAGTCGCAAAGTTGGGCAAAAATACGCATGAACAAAATAGAATACGAAACTACAGAGAATCGCGAGTAGCAAAGAGAAACCGAGAAACTTCGAGAAACAAAAGTCACTCGAGTAAAGTAGTCCTACGCCTTTAGCATCAGCGGCTGTTTAAAAAAGACAGCCTCCCGTCATTTTTTTTCTTTAGTTTGTAGTCTTTAATATAGTTGTTAAAAATTTGGTAATTTCATTTCAATTTTTTCCCACCTGTGTAAAATTTCAGTTTCTACCAATTCATTGTATGAATATTTACAGTACATTTATTGGTACAGTGCGGAGAGTTTCGATAGCTGAAAGAAAATTAAAGAAATTTGAATATCTATTGAATAGGCAGAATTTCGTAACAATCTATAATCCTGAATGTAAGAAGCCTTTCTACGGCATTCGGTTGGGGGACGCACTCTCCTAAGTTACTATTCCTCTCTATAGGGTTGCAAAACACTGATACGGGAGGTTTAAGTACTAAATAAACAAAACATGAAAAAAAGTTGGTAGATAATTATTTATTTTACTCTATTACAAAATCAGTAAAGTTTAAGCAATCTATTAAAATGAACCAGTATAATAATGAAAAAGGTACAAGGATAATCCTTTTTAGCCCAGTCATATTTTAACGTTGATTTTACTTTCTTAACTATATCATTTTCCTATTTCACATAATTATAAAATAGGGCAAAAGTCATTTTAAAATTATAATAACATATCAAAATTGCTTCAATTCTCTCCTATTGTCTCAAAAAGGGATAAATAGTAATGTGGGACTGTGTAATGAAATACTGCGACAGTCCCGTATATACGGAACGTATGGCAACCCTAACTTTTTATAGATCTTCTGAGTAACGCTACTGAATCGCAATTTCGATAATCCGATCTTATTTAATTTGCAATATAAAGTCTGGCAAGTAGATTCTTAACATTACCGTAGTAAATTACAAAGAATTGCCTCTCCGAATCACTAGAACATCCGGTACATCTGACTCACCAGATCGCTCTCGGTAATAATACGGGAAATGTGAGCCACGATAAACAGAAACCATTACGAGCGTCTCAAGGAGGTACGTGTTGCCATTGGAGATGGTACCGTTAACCAGCCTCGCCATCATTGTTTTGTCACCTCTGGAACTGAGAACACTCTTATTCATAGAACATCTTTTCATTCTAGTACTCGAAGTAGCTCCCTAGCAGATCTTAGTCTAGTAAAATCTTCACTTCTGAGATTTGATTCAATGGACTTCTAAACACAAGAAGACCAGGTTTTTTTTAATAACATATCATGCTCTTTTAAATTTGCAATATTTTTCAGATTCTACTTATTTAGCTGATTATCTTTTAAAAATCAGTAAAGCTTTTATAGTCTTATTTGCCATCAAAATCATTAATCTTCTCACCAGACTTTTCTCATAAAACTTTTACAAACTTTCAAAATTACTTTTTTATGGTTTGCTCATTTCTGAGGTGAAATTTTGTATAGAACATTTCCTAGATGTTCTAGAAAAGAAAAGGATCTATTCTTATGAAAGGATCAGGACATAATGCTCTAAATTTAGCTAAAGTCATCGGACCCAGTTTAAATTTGAAAAAATATCATCAAGGATATTCCGTTGAAGATGGGTTTTTTTGCATTAATCAGAATATTATGCATGTTTTTTTTATAATTGCAGTAACTGACCTTTCCTCTAACATATATTTCGGCGTAATTATGCAATAATGAACCAGCCAAAATACTACATTTTACGGTACAGCTGTTTTCACATAGCATTGCAGAAGAAATATCAATTTTGTATAATTATCTGCATTCCATTTATAGCAGTTGGTTCGCTGGTCTGTTGTTTACAAAATTCAATCAACCTTTCAGCCAATTCGATTTTGGGTGACAAACTACACTCATTTAGGTATAATTTCATCTCTGAATCTGTAATCCATAAAGCGGTAGTTGATTTCTAATTACATAACTAGAACCATTTAACAATTTGTTGAACAAAATCGAAATATATGTGGTTATGGATTGCACATTTTCTGTCTGTATTTGTAAAAGGAAAATAAATTATTCCGATTTTGTATAAGTTGGGCATTAAATGTCAATATATTACGAATTTAGGTTAAACAACTCTATTTCGAACCAGATCTGATACTTAACTTGACAGAATTCTTTACATAACCGAGACAGAAAATCCTACGAATTCCTGTAGTAGGATTACAGATTTTAAAATTATTAATTATCTAAACACTCAAGTAGTATGAAATAAACCTGGATTAACTAGTAGTTTCAAGTGCAAGGGAATTTAAATATCGAGCTCCAGTAGTAGGTAGACAGATTTTAAAATAATTAATTATCTAAACATTAAGATAGCATGAAATAAACCTTGGTTTACTAGAAGTTTAAAGCATAATTGAATTTCAATAATGAGCTTCAGCAGTAAATAGGCAGATTTTAAAATTATTGATCTTCTAAATATGAAATAAATCTGCATTTACTAGTATCTTCAATCATAAGGGGATTGAAACAACATAAGCAAAAACATAAAGCTGCATAACTAAGTTTAACATATTGCAAATGCAAGCCACGGAACGATGCCAAAAATATTTTCCGACTTCAAAGACAAATCTTTCTCTGTGGGATTTCATAAATAATTCTCAAGCCGTCACTGAGTCAATCCCTATGTGGCTTATACACCGAATTTGTATGCGACGTTTGTACAAAAAAGTCCCAAATCACAAAAGAAGTGCACCCGAAGAAAAAAAAAATCTGCCGAAGATTGTACGACAATATTTCAAGTTCAGGAAACACTTCTATGTGCCATTAAATATTTCTTTTGTCAGTAGCTTTTCTGAAATTTCCACCTTCGGTTCAATTTTGAAAAAGGCGTAGGCTATAAATAACATAAAGGGGCTTAGTCATAAGTTTTTGATAGGGAATAAAAAGCAACGTAGCAGAAATTCCATTTGTCAGTGAAAAAAAGATAAGTAGACATGTATAATTTCTTTCCTTTAGAGTTAGGTGGCATAATATATGGTACACCAGTGGAATGTACAAAAATACAGAATGTTTGATGTACAGATATTGATATTAGCAATCAGTTAGCTTTCTGCTAGATTAAGGAATGTTTAAAAATGAAATCTCGAAACACCATTATTCATACAATGCAATAATACAGAAAAAATATTGTTTATTTTATTTAAAAGAATATGAAATTCTTATTCCAGTGTCGTCTAATTATATCGTGAAAAAAATATTTAATGAGGATTTATTTTTGAAGGGATAAAACTTCATATCTTCCGACTAAAATGCATAAACCTACATATATAAAATCAATAAGCATTATTCAAAAACTGGTAGACCGACATATGCTTTAGCAATGAATTGCTAGCTGCGGTCGGACAGGCTTCTGGAATTTTTCCTGATTTTCCTCCAAACAAAACACGAATGTGAGCTAATATCCCTGAAAGTTCTCCAGAAAGGCAACCTGCCTCCGTAGAAGCTAATCCATTCTTTTTCCTCATGTGCTCCGAGATTGCTTTGATCAGTAGGAGATGCCGCACTTTCCATTATACTTGATTTTTGGATTTGGCTTGATGCACACAATATTAGATGGGATTAGAACCCCACTAAAATACCAAATTATTCCAAAAAGCGTATTTACATTTTGAATAACTATTACATAAAAATAAAAAACATACAACAACTTTTCATAACTCAAAATAATTTAAAATTTAATATAGAACTTCAGTTATCCGAATTAGAAGGAATCTCACCGATTTGGATAGTTTAACAAAGCTCAGAGGTTAAGTAAAAAAGACGTCAGACATAGTAAAATTTATCTTTAATTCAAGAAATTAAAATTAGCAAATATAAGCTAGAAAAAACTATAAATACTGTAGCATTTACCGTAAAAAAGGAACTGCAAATTAAATTATGTATGAAGATTCATTACATTCATATAAATGTATTGAAAGTACATATGAACAATACAATACGTGTGTTCCCTATTTAAGTTGTTAAAAATAAACTCCTTCGGTTGGGGGAGGACGTGGCAAGGCCATTGATCTCGCTCTTACTATTATTTTCCCAATTTTGACAGTTTTCGTTTTTCTTATTTTCTCACAAAATCGATTCGGATAATTAGAGATTCGGATAATTGGAATTCTGCTTTAATTATCTTCGTAACAGGAGGCCTTATCTTGATGGAATTCTGTTGAACAGATGGTGAAGGAGAAGAGGCAGCATCGTTTTCCCCCTTCGCACAATAGATCTCATATTGATGAATTTCTTTTTGTGTGAGCACAAGAAATATCAAGTTTATGACTCAAGACCAGCTGCAATAGGCTATTTAACAGTAGTTATTGAAGAGGATGCTCTCAAAGCCAATTGATGTATTTAGCGATGTTTGCAATTTTATGGATGGGAATTATCAGTGGCGCCTGGATAATGATGACCAACATTTCGCATACTTCAGATATATGAACAGATTTTACATTTCCATAAGTTAATTTGTCATAAAACTTTAAAACATGTAACTAATTATTTATGCAGTACAGTAGAACTTCGACTATCCGTCACCGACGGGATGAGGGCTGTGACTGATAACCGAATAGACGGTTAACATAAATATCTTAACACATATGTACAGTAACGAGATTTCACTGCTGTCTTGGGTCCAAACTGAAAATAAAATACTTTAAAAGTGAATAATATATATATGTTGCATTTAATGTAACAAAACTATCAATATAAATAATCAATAAACGTTACTTTTTGCTTTCTAGACGATAACTGATAACAGAAACTGACAGCTAATCGAAGTTTCACAGAAGTTATTCAAAATATGCATATTTTTGGATGCCCCGTAACAATCACAGAACTTAATGCAGTGAAATTGCTCTTAAGATGGTTAAATTTTATGTAATTTACTTTTTATCCAATAAGGCATAAAAAAATGTTAAGGTTTTGTGCTCGCTGATTAACGAATCATTATACATATATATATTATAATAGTATATTATATATAATAAGATAGTGATATATATAATATTATATATATATTATATATATATAATATTATAGTTATAATATATATATATACATACATATTATATATATATATTATATATAAAAGATCAAGCTATTATTACTATATATATATATTATGTATTGCGTGTTACAGTATATCAATATATATGTTTCTTGTCTGTCTCGTGGCATTTAGGGATGAAAAATCAAGTGTCTTTGGTCATTTATCGCGTAATCACTGATCAAAGAAAAGCAAACTTTATATTTTGACATACGTTAACAATAACCTCATCCCGAAAAAAAGTTTCATTGCGCTTTATTGCGCTTTCCATTTACATTTCATACTTCATTTTACTTGATTTATACTAATATTATATATTATTATTATTCATAAGTATATATAATACATATTATATTGTTATTATATTATATATCATATTAATATTATATTATTTATATATATATGCATATATTTACATATGCTAATAGTCTATCGTGTTGAAACCTGAAATTTCAAAAATCTCAGAAATTAAAGCTTTGGTGTGATCAACCTTTAAATAATGGTGTATTCTCTGAGAACTTGTAAAGGACGAATTCCTAAGTAAGTGATTACAATGGAGCTCACTCGACAAGCCTTCTCCTTTCTTTCCTTTCCCCTGTTTGACAACGGTCGATAACTGGTTTGCAGTTCTTCCTAAAGGTCGCTGTAAAGTGTTTCCTGGCCATGGTAAGTATATTTCTGCTCTTTATTATCATTTTTTGTGCTTAGCTGTTTTTATGCCTGTGGTATTTTGAGCGGATTTTTTATTTGTATTCTGGATTTTGTATTTTGATTCTTTTAAATCTTTACAATGTAATTTTAGTATTCTTTATTCAAGAAATCTCCATTTTCTGTTTTTTTGTGCTTTAGAGGGGATGGACTCATTAATTTTTCCGTTTTCGATCAGCAGAAAGACAATATTTATTCATGAGGAGTTTCTCTTCCTGACGATGGGCTCATAGGTGATATATCATATTTTGGGTTTTTCTGGTTTTTGATTCATTTAGCTTCACCTTTTTCGTTTGTTTGAGTTTATTCTTGATGTTTATATTATATTGTATATATATATATATATATATATATATATATATATATATATATATATATATATATATATATATATATATAAGGTGAACATAAAGACTAGAAAAACTGAACTGAATTTATTAAATTTGGATGCATGATTTTTGAGTTATGATGTCCTAGATACAAAGGAAAACTTTTCTGAGATTCTTCCTGATTATATAATATTTTCTTAGAAAAAAGGTATCTGTGTAAAAAAACACATAGCTGAGAACATCAACACTACTCTAAAGACTTTAATCTCCAAATTTACTTATTTTTTTATAAAGAAATGTCAGAAGCTAAAGGAATAAAAACACTGCTCATTTACAAAAGAAATCTTAAATTTCTCAGGGATGAACTTTATTTTCTCAACACAAGGTTCCAAGAACATGTTTTTAAAACAACTCGTTGAATTTTAATCTGATCACATTCCAACTGTCCTAATTTTCAATTCAAATAAATCGATCTACTTGATATATTAGTTGAAATAAAAAATTATAACGATATTTAAAAGAAAGTACCTGCATTTTGATGTTTCTGTAAATGCTATGCTTCGTATTAACTCTGCAGCATTATATTTCTTCATACAACATTTTTCTATCCTATTATAATTTATATTCCCCTTTTCCTATAATTTATATTTACATTCCACGTTCCTAAATTTATAATTATTTTCCTAATTTCCTATATTCCATAATTTATACCTTATAATTCATAATTATATCCCATCTGATATATTCTTGAATGTTATTTACCACAGACAAATTGTCCTTGCAAATGAAACATTCATTGAACTTCCTTCGTAAAGCAACACTGGACGACTTACAAAAATCAAAATGTGTTATGATAAATTTCCACACATAAAAGAGTATCTAAATGCAAAATGAAAACAGGTTTGCAGTTAAGTCTGATTATTAATAATATCATCTTTGTCATGTAATTTAACTATATCTGCCTATACGATGCAGAAATATAGGTCCAAATTTAACTTTCTTTGAAAAAAACGAAAGAGACATTTTTCATGAAACTTATCTGAACTGTGATTTGTAAAATTTTTCTTTTTACAAAGACAAAAATAAATCTTCCTACACAAATTGTTGAATTCTTGTATTCTGGACTCCTGAATTCAACGCCATGGGAATTTGTTTAAGGCCAGACTGTCGCTCAAGTTCATCCAATAGGCTGTAAAATTTCCCCAAAGAATTAAGCGCTCAGTAAATCAAATATTTTTCGCATACTATATATTTAAAATTTAAAAAGAGAATCATGAAGTTACATTTACATTCCAACTTGGCTCTTATTTTTTAATACAATGGAGTTGACTACTGGACGTTTAATTCGAATTTCTGGTAATTCGGATTTTTTTCCTTGTCCCTTGAATTTTCTATTAATATATTAAAATATCATCTAATTTGAATTGATTTAGTTAGTTTGAAGTCAGAAATACGTAATGTTAAAAAATGACTTCAGTTTTTTTTCGATAGGTGAATTCATCCACCTTTATTCTCAGTGATCATAAGTGAATACTTTTGTAGCAAACTCACTCAAAGAATTGTTGTTCAAATACAATCAAAACAAGTAATATTTTTTTGAAAAACTTTGAATACTTTTGGTTCGTAGAATTAGAAGATTATTAATGCGGAGAAATGATTTGGTTTGAAAGTGCCTTTATTGTTTATTTATTAAAGTACTATTTTGACATTGATATAAAAATATTTTGAACTTAAAATATTAATAATTATTTAAAATATTTAATAATTATTTAAAATATTTAAATAATTTATTTGAAAAATACTTATAATTATTTAAAATATTTAATATTAAAAAATATTTAATTAAAAATTATTCACTATATTTTATTTATTAAACTATAATCATTTCCTATTTATCAATTATTAATTAGTTTATTAAAATCATTAAATATTGTAAATGAAACTTTTTAATTAGCTACTTGTTTTTTTAAATTATGCTTTCTCTCCGCTGTTTTCATTTTAAACCTACTTTTCTTAATTTGAATTTTTAGATAAGTCAAACTTTTATTATGAACAGCAGTTTCTGCCCCACCAGTCAGTCCCACATCACCATCAGCTGTTAAATCAGGCAGGTAGCGAGGGGAGCTAGGGGCATAATATTGTTATTTCGACAACCTCAGACGTAATCTCGGTAGGGTGAATAAAGGCCCATGTCGGTATTTTTGTCCCTTCAACATATTTTTTTGAGGCATAAACCGATTAATGTTTAGTCTCTACAACACTCCCTTCCTATCTATACCCCCTCTTTCCCCTTCCTGACGTTACGCACAGTAAGTCTCCCTTCTACTTATGGGGTTTCAACCGCTCGGCTCAAAGTTGCTTATTTTTTGCCGTGCAATCGGTTTGTTTCTCACACTCACGATTGCGCTTCCAATTCGCGGTCTAAGTGGTTGTTCTACCTCATTTGTTGTTTCAGTATAGGGATAGGAAGCAAAAGCAGCAAAATGGTTCTGACCCATCGATCAAAAGAAACGAGATCTGTATAATCAACGTCCAAATTAAGAACAACGCAGATGAATGTCGGGGAAGTTGTAGCACTCTGATGATCTCAAAACCGAATAAAAAAATTACACTCTGCGGCAAAATAACAACATTTGAAACTGATATCAACCGAAAAACAGTGGTGTGCGACTTCAGAAACAGTTGTCTGTTAAATCATAGGGAGGTCCTCCCTGGTTAAACACGAAAGTTTAGCAGAGTGGCGCCAGCTCAGGTGTCGTCCTGAATGTCATTAGTGGGAGTTCAAAATGACGGCGGTGCGTCCAAAATAGCCCCTCGTGTTGCTTCAAAAACGGGATACGCAATTATAATTAAACAAAATCGCAACGATTAATGTATTTTCTTACATCTTAATCGTTTGAGAAAAACATAAAAGTGTGTTATAGAAAAAAAGTGAAAAAGACAAGCTGAAAGTGGACTGTTTATTACTATCAAACGTGAGTGATTTTGCTTCCATAATTACATAAAAATAAGTTCCTCCCTAGATATGTGGATTTAAGGTTGGTAATAATTTTAAGATTGTCAAATGTATTAATAAACATTACGTAAATCGATTATTAATGTTGATGGAACATTGACTATCTTGCCCGATTTAAAAAAACTAAATAAACCCATTCAAACAAATGTTATGAAATCTCTGACATAATACATAATTTAAAACATGGTGTAAATAATCCGATATCTTTTGATCATGACATTAAAATAGTAAGCCTTTTTCTTTGAAAATTATATGAAAGGATACACGCATTGAAAACTAAATATAACGCAAAATTTGATTTTGTATGTTTTTTTCATTGATTGTTATATAAGAAATAAAGGGATAATATCTCGTTGTTTATGAACAATTTTAAAAATCCTGTCTATAAGTACTTTAAAGTATAAATCATCACAAACAACCTCTCTTTATGACGAAGGATGGGTTTTGACTATATCTCTCAATTATTAAAAGTGCCACTTCATGTGCAATATCATTATATATTCATGATTTAAGCAAATTTTCAAATCAATCATAAAAAATCACCTTATGAATCTCCGTAAGAGTTCAAAATACCTAGAAAATTTTCATCTAAGACACTGTCAGATTACTTACTAAGTGTTAAAAGTTTCCTCGAAACATTGAAACTTGAAATAAAAAACATATTTGTTATCTTAGTGAAATTCTAGACACTTATTAGATGTGGTTTTATTAATCTTTAAAATGTATAATCGTTCAATACTGATACATGGCAGTCTATCCAATGGGCTTGAAATTTAGGTCAGAGACGAAAATCGCTATTGAGCCAAGGGATCATAAAATTTCTATACCGAATTTGAACCAAAATATTTATTTAATATGAGCTATATTTACACAATGAATATACAATTGCGTTATAATATGGTGGTAGAACCTAGTTACAAATAATCCTAGAATATAATGTTATCAAAAACATTATAATGCTCCTGAATTATTTTTTAGCTAGATATTTTTCAAGTGGTGCACCAATAAATTCAGACGGCCCTGATCTTACACAATAAAAATATTAATTGGTATATTTGAATAAATAAAACAGCTACTAAATAAAAAAAAAATAAGAAAACATTAGAAAAATTAATTGACATCACTCAAATTAAACGAAATTTTATAATAACAATGAAATCGTTTAAAATGACAAAGACAATAGTAAAATTAATTTTAAGCATTCTATAAAATAATGGAATCATTAATTAACTGCAAAATTGCTTAGAAGGCAAAAGAACAAGTGACCTTGTGGAAGGTGACGGACGGCAGTCGGATGAAATTCGTGCAGTGAAAGCATCACATATTTTCATATTTATGACGGTCAACGCGCCGTTTTCCAGTCGCGCACGCGGCTGGTTTAAACCAAACGGACTCAAACCGCGATCGGCTTGTGAAAGCTCCCACTCATTTCTTCAGTTTCACCACCGAGGTACTAATGCATTCTTGCCGTAACGGTTCAACTGTATATGAAAGGAGCCAACTTGAGGCCCCTTTTTCTATGGCGATTATTGGTTTGAATCTCAAGTATCGATAAATACGAACTCATATTCTCATATTTGAGGACGATTACCTCTAAAGAAATTACAAACTTATAAACTTTTTTTCTATTGAAGATTACTTATTTGCAAGCTTAATTTTATTGAACATTTTTCTATCGAAAATATCAAGTAGGACAATTATCCATTACTCTTCCATCATGAAATTTTATCTAAAATTCTTCTTTCTCCTCATGGAAGTGGAAATTTCATTCCAATGTGAGAAGATTTCCTGACTCGAAGCTGTGAATGTTGATTAACTTCTTGGTATTTTACGACATCAATTAATGATGTGTCGGCGTTGGGTAAAAGTGCATTTTCAGGTATCATTAAATGGATTACATTCCATTCTCGAACTCCTTTTAACAGTAAAATTTCATCAAAATAATGAATGAAACAATTTCCTTATCTTATTTATTCTTATTTTCATTTGTCAAGATCAAAAAAGTTGATGTGAATGTTTATATTGAATCATTTCTTGTCATTAATGTTTTCCTTTAATTCATGTCTGTCTCTAAGCATTCAAATCTTTGTAGATTTTCTTTCTGATTTAATGGCAAGATTTTTAGTGATTTCTCTTTTAATTTTACTTTCATTTTTTTAGCTCGAAAAAGTCCCTCGATAAGTCAGAAACCTCTCTGAAATCTTATTGTTAATTTTTTTAATATATAATTTTATTCAGCTTAAGTGGAAAGGTATGTTCTGTTACGATATTTCAATAAATTGAGGACTTCCATTTTGAATCTGATTTCTTTTTAATTTAATTTCGAAGCTTATTAGACACCTAATGGAGTAAGAATCAAATTTTAGTACCATTCATAAGCTTTTAACTCTTAAAAATGAAATGGAATCTTATTATTTTCTAAAATTTCTAAACTCGAATCATTTTCTTAAAATATTTTCATGTATTATCATTCTATGTCCTCGCGTAATTTTCTTTAAATTTAACATTTAGATAAATCTTTTTTTTTACCAACGATTGAGTCGCTCAGAAACCAATGCGGTTAAGTCCATTTTTTTATATTTTCTGATTTTTTTAAACTTTAATGGAATAAATATTATTCTTTTCAGTTACGAAAGAACTTACTCGTTGCTTCGTTAGAAGACTTCACATACTTTTCTGGACAAATTGATAAACAAAATTAATTTTCTTTTGACTTAACCTATTGCCTTCTTTTTTTATGTTATTTCCTGCTTTTGAATACGATTGTCATAAAAATAAAATAATTCTTAAAAACCAAGTTGCCACTTTTGAGTCTAATAGAAGAGAGCATTTATGGATAAAATTGGAACAAATGGCACGAATATCAAAAGTATCTAAGAAAGGAAAAAAAGAAAATTTTCTTAAAATCTAAAATCATCATTCTTGGAGAGGAGAATATGTAGGATAGAGTGGAACGCTGAGGAATTATTTTCTGACAAAATCGCCAGTGACATCAAATGAAAGATCTTAGAGCATCGATAACAGAAATCTTTTTTATTTTCTTGGAAAGCTTAAGAAGCTAATAAATAAGCCATTTAAAGTTTATTCTCAAACAATTTCCGGAAAAAATTATCAAATTCCAGAAAAACGAAACTTTCTCCTCAAATTATATTGATTCTGCTTGTTTTTTTGTTTTTCCAAACGTGTAAAGAAAGAGGCTGGTCCTTTTTTTTCTCTTAAACATGGAACAAGGAAGCTTCGTAATAAAAGTTCACATTTAGGTTTTTCCTGTGATTTATCAAAGGAAAAAGAATCATTAGTGTTTCTTCTTGGGCACGGAACAATGAAGCCGTATAATGAAAGTGCTTGTTATGAAATTGTTTATCTGCTGAATTCTTGCGGTGCCTCGAATAAGATTCAAACTAGCAAAACCATAACAAAATACCATTGCTTCAGTTTATTTTTTATATCAAAAGTATCGGATGTTAAGTAATAGCTGTATTTTTATTGTTATTATATCCAGAAATATAGTTATTGCTCTAGGAATGAGGTTCATGACGTACTCATTCCTTAAAAAACAAATCATAGATATGCTACTAAAAGAATCCAAGTAAAATAAAATTGAAAAATGTGTTAGTGTGCGCAAGTTTAATGAAAATGTCATCTTTGAGACAGAAAAAAATTTAGCATATCTGTATCTGCGTTGTAATAAAATTTTAATAATGTGACCAATTCATATACAATATGATATCTACAGTTAAAAGTTACTAAGTGAATTTGGTCATTTTCATTCGATAACAGATAGAAAATGACAGATTACACTTAAATGCATGCGTCTACATACGATACATACGACCATTGAATTTTGTCACTTTTACTGATAGATAACTGGTTGCAGAGTATTGACTAACTAGGGTTAGTCACTTTTAACTGATTGTTGGGTACTATGAGTATTCATGTATTCATTTTATTCATCAGTACTTTTCTCTATAATGATAATGGAAAGTTACAGTCATTTTATAATCAAAATACATTGATGACCAAGTCAAAACTTCCCTCCTCCCTTCCAGATTCATTTACCAAGCAAAAAATTGTTATCATACATCAGAAGTAAAGATTCCGAAGAAAAGGAAATTCTGCAATATGAAAGAATTAAAACCTGATTTTTTAAATCAACGGGAATCTTCCTACTGAGTCAAAATACGTATTTTGACTCGATGTTTGGTCACTTTTTGTAGTAAAATGACTTTTATAGTAATATTCCTTGTTTCATCAACATATGATGAAAATTTTTACTTCAAGAATTGAAACGAAATACTTTTCAGCGTTGACAAGGAATGAATTCAATTCCAGTCTCCCACATGAACGAAAATTCTTGGAAATATCTTACTTGCAAAATTACAGTAAATAATAAATTACACAATTACTTGTTCTTAATATTCTTTCGAATATCTTTTGACAAAGTGAAAAGAATAGTAACTATTTTTCTAAAATAAATTTATTATTCTTATTGTTCAGTTTTAATGTTTACTGTCGCATAACAACTTCTTATTCTATATTAAAAATAAAATATAAGGACTCTTTTTTTTATTCAGATGTTATATTTTTATGATAAGACTACATTTGTCACAAATCTTTTTTTATGCCTGGATTTTTTAAAATTGCTTGATTTTTTACATTAAATGGAGTGTAATGGTATTTTAATAATTTGAATCTAAAGTTACTTTTAAATATTTTTACTATCTTTCAAATTTGTAATTATTCTCTAAGTTCGTTTTGTTTCTAATAAAAAAAACACAATTTTATAGGATGGAACAAGCTTGTTAGCTTCTTGAAAATGAACTCGAATATTGTTTTCTATCATATTCGACTTTTGTTTTCATTTTCTTCAGCTTCGAATTTATATTTTATCATTTTTGGAAATAAACGCCTTCACGCATTAATATTTCATACGGTTTCACATTTACTAAATCTAAATTTTTGCCAACAATGATTTCTCGTGTTTAAATAAGGCATTTTTATTATAAAATAATCCTTAGTTGCTCCTTAATATTCAAAACCCGAGCTGCCTCTTCTGAGTTTAATAGAAGAGAACATTTATGGATAAAGTTGGGGGATTATCTAAGCAAAAAGAAAGCAATGTTCTTAAAATCTAAAATCATCATTCTTAGAGACGAGAATATGTTGGATAAAGTGGAGGCGCCGATGAACCATTTTCTGACATAATCGTCAGTGACATCAAATGAAAGCTCTTAATGCATCGCAAACAGAATTCTTTTTATTTCTTTTGAGAAGTTTAAGAAGCTAATAAATGCATCGTTTAAAGCAAATTTTGGAACTCAAACAATTTCGAGGGAAAAAACTATCAAATTGCTCCTGAAAAAAGAAACTTGCTCCTCAAATTATCTTGACTCTGTTTGTATTTTTGTTTCTTCTATTGTGCAGAAAAGGACTGATTCTTCTTTCTCGAAGTAAAGAAGCTTAGGAATGAAAGTTCAAATTTAGGTTCTTCCAATGATTTATCAAGGAAAAAAGTATCATTAGTGTTTTTTCTTGTATATGGAACAAAAAAAACCATATAATGAGAGCGCTTGTTATGAAATCGCTTTTCTGAAGAATTCTGGTGGTGTCTCAAATAATAATCAAGATAGCAAAATTGTAACAAAATATCACTATTCCTCTATATTTTTTGTTCCTGAAGCAAAAAGTATTTAAAGTTTGTTGAATACGATAGTATGATACTATTTCTGCTTTAACCTTCAGTCGGGAGCATCTAATCTGTGAGATGAAGCACCCATATTTTTTTGTGACCCATATTTTTTTGTGCGGGTTTTACCCAGTGGCGAATTTTTACATTATGGGGCCACAGGCGCAAAACTGTTTTGAGGTCCCTTCCCTAACCAATATCGTAAATTCGCAGTTGATTTAGCACAGTAATGTACGTCGAATTAGATTTGAGGCCCCCTCAGGGTCTCGATTTAGGAGGCGAGTACCTCTAGCACCTGTGCGAAAAACCGCCACTGGTTTTACCGAGAAAGGGGTGCGATCTCTAGTAGCTTCCAATCTCCCTAATACTCACAATAAAGTGTCATGGTTTTTTCTCTAGTGCTCTTTTGATGTACGTGAGGGGCACATTAACCTGGTAGAAGAGTTACGCCCGATTATTACGTTTGTATTTTTCATTTCCAAATGTTTCTCAATATTTCTTTTTATATACCGGCAAAATTTTGTATGCCTGTATCACAGCCCCTAATTCAATGATATTGATCGTTATTTCCAATATATTGTTTCAAAAATGTCGAATAATTTCAGGCTCTCAACGACAACAGTTGTCATTGCTAAGGAATCTTACGGAAATTCCTGAATTTCTGGACATTTTATTGGTTGAAATTGCAAGGCAATACAAAAAAAATTATTTAAAAACGCAAATATAGCTTTGTATGACCGAATAGTTCAGTTTGCTAAGCTTATGTTTAAGCCTAAGCATTTTTTTTTCTTTTAATCTCACAGATGAGTTGCGCCCGATCCAGTTAGCATTCGTATTGTGCCCGACCAAAGGTTAAGAATGATGTCAAAACAGAGACAGTGCAAAGATATCTGGTACCACTAGCAAAGAAAAAACATACCCTTTACAAATGCGTACTTACATGTTCACATCAAAAACCAATTTAAACAAATTCTATGCAGAAAATCATCGATTTTTTTAAAAAAATATCAGCAAGTTATTATTTAAATTACACAAAAAAAGAAAAAGTTATTTTTTCAATAATCTTCATTAATTCACATTTTAAACATTATTAATTTACTAGACGCCTTCGGCTACCAGCTTGATCGCCGGAAATATAATTTCAACTGAATCTCTTATGCATAATTTTATATTCATGGTTCCCTTAACAAAGTAGTTTTAAAATTCAAATTGCTATAGACATATAACAAGCGTCATTTTCGTAGTCTTGAACTTGTTCTGTTCCTTGTCTACATTAACGTAGACTACGCATTTAATTTCAACATCAAATTGGCGCGGAACGTTTTACGTCCAGCAGCATGATAATTGGCTTAAAAACGCTGATAAAAAGAATAAAAATATAGCAAAGATAATCTTTCAGTTTACTGGATTATTTCATTATATACTTACCATCTTGAGGACTTCATTTACAGATTTCACAGAAGAATTGATCAAATAAAAGAAGAAAGTAAAATCCAAAGGATATTTTCTAAGCTTTGAACAATGGAACAGAAACACGCAATTAAATATTTGTTTAAATAATAAAAACGGTTTGAAATGCGTTCCAACAATAAAAAGTATTGTTATAAATTATGCCAAAAAATATTTTTAAAAGTTTATTAAAATTAGAGAAAATTGTGCGACAACTATTGATATCATTAAAAAGCTGATTTTTTGCGCTTTCGTATGGTGTAAAAATGATTTTTGTGCTGTAATCTTTTCGAAAATTATTAAGAAAAATCACCAAAATTTCGCTTATTTTTTAATTAATTAAATTTCAAATTAAAATTTCAAAAAAACGGCTCTGAGGTGCACATTCCCACCCTCCAAAGAATGTTCGTGCCAAATTTCGTAGCTCTAAGTCCAGCGGTCTGCCTTGTGGAGCGCCAACACACAGACACGCGCACAGAAACACGCACATTCTCCTTTATTATTAGCAGAGATTAACATACATAACACATTTATAGTAAAATTTAAACCGATTACTCTTTAATCTCTTTGGTTTCTCATGCAATTCCTCTCGGAAAAAAAATTAATGCATCCATCAGTTACGATTTCGTGTTAAGTTTTTGTCAGACCAATCAGTCTTTTGTGAGCGATGATAGCTCGACTGTTTAATTTTGTCTATATCAATTTAGAAACCAATTTCTGAATTGGCTATTAATACAGACAATGTTGTGAATCTGTATAACGCGATAAATAAACTAAGTAAACATAACTGCTAAACAAAGTTTTCTAATTTGTGTTAACACACATGTTGGGACATTATTTGCCGAAGTGTTTCTTAAAATTCGTGAAGCTGTTTCTTACAGTTCATTACTTAAACTGTTCCACCGGAGTCTAAAGAATTGTTGTGTGTAAAATATCTTTCTAAAATTTCTTGAAATACGTGTTTCGTTGAATGAAAAAGCGCCTCGATATTATGATGCCCCTAGGCAACTGCTTAGTATCGCCTAATGTTTATATATATCGCCGTGTTTCTGATAATTTCTTTCTGATATTTAATGCATAGGCATAATAATAATAGCAAAACCAGCCCTAGATCCAAGCACTCAAAAACATATTTATCGCTGTCATTACCACATATTTTTTTTAAACTGCTTATTCTTAACCGACTTAATTTGAAATTTTAATCTGCATTAATGATGCACTAAAATTGCAAGATGGCATCTTTCCCCATTTATTTTGTTTTGGGTAGTTACACTAGAGCTTTCACCAACCGTGTTTCTGATAATTTCTTTCTGATATTTAATGCATATGAGTAATAATAATGGGCAATTACAAAATAATGAATCAAAATAATCAAATTACATTCTTCATTGCTTATCGATAGATGAAAAAATCAGATGTTAAATAGTCATTTCCATGCTTTCACTTTCCCACGAGAAACACTAGATAGAGCCTCAAGCACTAAAAAGAAAGAAGTTATTTCCTGCGTCGCATATCTGAAAATGATGACTAAAAAGCAGAGAGGCTTTTCTGTAATAGAATATACGAAATCTTCATCTCTTGTTTCAGTGAGCCAACATTCTGAAGGAAAATTTTGAAAAGATATGTCAGGCCAACAGAGGTTTCTTCACTGATTTCACCAATTCAAGGAGAATGGTTGTTTATGTAAAAGAAAGACGCCTGGAAGACGAGAGTTTCACAGGATGTAGTGGATACATGTAGAGCAGACATGGGCGAACTACGGCCCGCGGGCCAACTCCGGCCCGCCGGAAGGTTTTATCCGGCCCGCGGATAGAATTTTAATTTGCCGGTCCGACGGAAATTAAAAGAAAATATGATTTATATATTATATATCCATCTCCTTTTCTACTTTGTTTAAATATTATTTTTTTCTTCCTTTATTTCAAAGGACTGATGATCTTTTTACTTTCTCTATTTTTGTTCTACAAAACATAAATCGGCGGAAATAGCAAGCACAGACAGTGTTGGCGCCAGTGCGTCTGCCTTTCGCTCGCGCCCTCTGGTTGTAATGTTCTTTTTTATTTGATTTATTGATGGTATTTCCGGTTTAATTTCTGTTGAGTGCTATGTTTGCTTCATCTTATATATGTGAACAAGTCTTTTCAACTATGAACCTTAGAAAGAATTATTTCAGAAGTAGACTGACAGATGAGCATTTAGCCTTGTTCCTTAGAATCAGTACATCTCACTTCGAACCTCAATATAAGGAACTTTTAAAAATGAAATCGCAATTTCATTCATCTCATTAACATATTTAATTGTAATACTTGTATATTGTTTTTAAAATTTTAGAAAAATTTATCTTGGCCCGCCAAACTTTTTTTTTTTCGATTTTTTGCCCGCGGCCGAAAAAGTTTGCCCATCCCTGATGTAGAGGCTGATTCGCGCGTAGGCTACACAATTCAGCATACTGCTCAAGCCGTGAAATAGATATTCCACACCCAACTGTTTGGAACATTTTATATCGCCAATCATGTCTGAAACCGCACAGCATATTTTTACTACAACAAATGCCCCCGGGGGCCATCGCGAGTACGTAGATGAGAAACCTCCGGATAAGTAAGCGGGTTCTCGTTTCTCCTTTGGGTATAGTAATGGTGGGGGGTCGAGTTATGTGGCCGGTGATGACTACTAGGATTCCGGCTTCAGTGCCAGAGCTATTGCAGTGACTGTCATTCAATTCCCGAGTACCAAGGCTGTACGGGAGTAACTCTGTTAAGGTTACTACAATAAATGAATCACACCACTAGCACGTGGATGAAAAGCCGTCGGAGAAGTAAGCAGGTCTGGCTTCGAAGGAACAGTAATATGGTGATGCTCTTTTAGGCTCATCTCCGATGACGGGTCGTATCCCTGTCTGCGGGTAGAGGGGTTTTCGCATGTGCTGCTCGTAAAGGAGACTACTATGCGCCGGCCAAAGTGCTCCATTAATTTTCCCAGCGGCCGGTCATGCAGCCGAATGCTAAGGCTTGGCGGGGCTAATTCTTATGATTACTACAACAAAGAAGTTCCATGACAATGCAATACTCCAGAGTCTCTGAGGAAAATTGAACTACAGTCCAGATGTATCCTGTTGGACAATTGCTAAGTACAGATTATAAATTATAATGTAGCATAACCTTAAGCGGGGGTGGAGGCCCAGCAAGATAAAATATCATTTGCCACACTGTTTGGACATTAGAATAAAGACCATTTATTGTTCTGAAAAATGCAGAAGATTTTGAAAAATCTGAAAGTAAAAAATTGTAAGGGGAAATGAAAAAATGCATATGAACGAGAGCAGGTATCTTTGAGGAAGGTATTCAGTACGCGATATGCCCACCATGGAGTGCAATGCAACATTCCACACGTCGTGTCATGATTTGCACAAAATTATCAGAAGCTATTGAGGCAATTCATACCACTCTTCTGTAAATGCACAGATGAGGGTGTTCTTGTTTGCATTCCAGTTGTTTGAATGCTTTCCACAACCATGTAACAACGCTGCGGGCAATGTTGAATCTCCTGGCAACATGTTATTTTTCGCCTTTCATCGATCTTTCCAATAATATGACCATGCGTAAAATCATCTAAACAATATCGGAAAGATATACCGAAAATTTCAAGTTCGTCAATTAAATCTCTCCTGTAAAACTTGCACTTGGAGCAACAACTCTCCACACGCGTCAAATCCTTTAAATCTTTTATCAGCGCTATCACGTGACGAAGTGACTTGGAAAAGAAAATTTGCATACGCACATCTCTTCTTACTGTATACCGCACTTATTCTAATTTTCAACATTTTACATTCTTTCATTTTGTGGTCGTTACGAGTGATAGTGTCATCCGTCTTAGCAATTGCACAGCAGTGCATATCCCGTAGCGAAAGGAGCACATATATATAACATTTGTAACTATTGAAACAAAAATTGTAATGTTTCCATTTTTTATGAGCTATTGTTTATTTTCATAGTTGTAATATAATATACTTTGTCTTGAAGTCTGTGGAATCAGTTGTGTTGAATTACGGCCAGATATTCTTTTGCTGCCGGTAACGTAATGCAACTAGACAAAAGGAAGTTTTGCGATGACGTTTAGAAATTGGTTGTTAGTGATATAAGTTTTATACAACAAATTTTGTTCAAATGCGATAAGGAAAGAAAGGACTAGAATTTTTGTTAGAAGTTAAAAGTTTTGGATGCCTTTTAAGTGCTTTGGTTTCGGGGAATATATTAAATTATTTCACTCCATTCTTCGAAAGATCATAATCGCTAATCACAATATTTTTACATACTTTTTTTTTAATTTCACTTGTTTTATTTTTATAAAGATGGAATTCTGTAATCGATTTTTTACGCACTTCCTAATGTGTGAGATTTCGTAACTTTGTACATTTGTGCATTCTAACAATATACTATTTTAATATTTTCATAATTTAATTATCAATTGATATATTAATTTAATTAAATTTTAATGCTATACAAGTGTCGCCGCCTGGTGGTAAATTTTAGAAAAAATGATTTAAAGATTCATAATAATATTTATAAAAATAAATTTTAAAATAAATTCTAAAACGTAAAAAATATTTAAAATAAAGAACTACTAATTATTATATTAACCATATCCGGACGGAGCCGTCCGACGAGCGAGCGTCGCTATGGACGAGAGGTAAAAAGACCTGCGCGGCTGTTTGCCGACACTTGTCAGCAACGGTAAAAAGACTTGGGCGGCTGTTTCCGACACTCGTCAGCAACAGTAAAAAGATCTGGGCGGTTATTTGCCGACACTCGTCCGCAAAGAGTTAAGGAAAAGTAATAAAAAATTGGACTGTTTTTATTATATTTATTGGTTAACTTCTCTCATGTTTGCATAGATGGAATTTTGCAAAATCAATTTTTCACTCATTTCATGATGTACTAGAGTTTTGAAATTCTGCATATTTGTGTGTTCTTAATGACAATAAACTATTTCAATATTTTCAGAGCTTAACTATCAGTAAATTGATTAATTTAATTAAATTTTAATTCCATAAAATGGTTCTACTTGGTATAGTAACTGAGAAATAATTAAATCAAAGATTCCATAATACAGTAAAACCCCTGTTAACCGAACTCGGGTTAATCCAGGTTATCCGAAATGCCTCTGAAATCGCAAATCAAAAACACACGAAGTATTATAATAATTATTGCGAAGGCGAAACTTTTTTGCAACGATATCCCCACTGTTCTCGTTTAAGCATCCCCAAAAAGTTCAGTGATTAATTTTAGAACGCTAAAATAAAAGTTAATGGGTATTAACGATATCAATTACGGCATTGCTTACCTGTGGCTGTCAGCCACACTCGCCGGTGCGAATATTGCGACCGACGGAGGGTTAACTTTAGTAAAGAACGTAAGTGTAACCTACAAAGAGAGTTTCGCACTCAAACCATTTCAAAATTACATACTGTAATTAAATACTAAATGGTAATCGATGTTCATGGCTTAACCGAAAAATTCGTTATCCGAAACGCCCCCCTTTAAATCGGTTAACCGCGGTTGTACAGTACTTATAATAATGAATTATAAAGTATAGATTAAAAAGTAGAAAAAAATTAAAATAAAGAGTTTCTACTATTTAGTATGCTATTAAAAAAGGTTTTTTAAACAAACTGCTTTTATTAAATTTATTTTACTATTTCAGAGGACGAGGAGCTGACGTGCAACTTCTGCGAGCGATCCTTCAACAGCGTCCGCCGCCTGGAACAGCACCAACAGCGGAAGAGGCACTACATGTGCTCCATCTGCGACACGGTCTTCGACGGCCTCATGCTGCTCGAGATGCACAAGGAGACCCTCGACCACTGGTCAGACTACGAATTACGGGTCAAGAAGGCCCAGGAGGAGTCTGACTACTCGGAGGAAGAGCTAGAGGAGCATCGGATCTACAGCAACCGAAGTGGGGACGAACTGAGGAGGCTGCTGCTCTGATGGTGTCGAATCTGCTGCCGAGGGTCCAGACAAAGGCAGCAGCAATACAGCCTGAGGTTGTGACAGGGCTTGCGTAGGAACATTTCTAGTCAGATAGTAGAAGCGTCCTTGACACGTTTTAGATCTAGTTTTGAACCTGGTGCGAGGCAGTGCCAAATTTCTTACTTCGTGGAAAAGGCGACGCTCCAATTCGATCTTCCCAGTTTGTATACTCTAGGGTTTGAATCATTAAAATAGATTTCGTGAGAGATTAGCTCTTCTAGGTCCTAAAAATCAGTAGGTGGAATTCTGTCTTTGATATTTTTTTATTGCTTTATAATCAGGATAATGGGAATCATCATCTTCGTTATTCTATTTAAGGTTACAATGGACGTTGAAAATATGAAAAAAGACCAAAATTGCAATTTTTTTTTAAATTTTATTTGCAAATAAATTGTTACCAAGTATCTCTTACCAAAAATTTTCTTTCGATACCTTTATTCGATTGTTCAATATAAGCATTTTTATTGACATTGCGGATTGCTATATAGACTTTTAGCATTTTATCAAAAAGAATTTTTTTGGCGTCATCCACAATTTAAAACACTCCATGCTCATCATAGCTTTAGATACAACCCTGGTCTTTTGTCTCTTAAGTTGTTTAAGCATATATTGATAAGATTTTGCCAAAATAACTCATTTATAAATATAATTCTGTTATATTGAAAGCCTTTTCCTATATTATTGCAAATTTCAAAGAAAAATTAAGTATTGATAGATTTTGAGCTCAAATTACAGTTACAGTTGTGTTAAACATGCAAAATACAGTGTCATAGCGAGGGTAGGTCGCGCCCGGAACATAATATGTTCTTGCGCCCACCCCAACATCATTATTAGTGACTTTTATTGTGTAAATGGCGCCCGTGGCATGGTTACTTTTCGCCCCCTCATCGTACTTGATTTTAAAAAGTAATATAAACGCATTAATGCTTTATCACCGTGGCCATTGGCATAGCGAGAGTAAATGGTTCCCTGAAAAAAAAAATTTCCCAGTCGTCATCAGTCATTAGTGACTTTTATTGTGTAAATGGCGTCTGTGGTATGGTTACTTTTCGTCCTTTCATCGTATTTGACTTTAAAAAGTGAGATAAACGCATTTATCACCATGGCCATTCGCATAGCGAGAGTAAATGGCTACCTGAAAATATTATTTTTTTCCCAGTCGTCATCAGTGACTTAACTAGCCTAAATGGACCAGGGGTATGGTATTATTTCTATGTTCCCTCACCATATTTTACTTTCAAAATGGCATAAACGCAGTAATGTTTTGACTCCATGGCGCCACCTTAAATTGGCGCCCGGGGCGTCTATACCCTCCTGGCTCCCGGTCTTCACACCACTGGCAAAATATTACGTAGAACTAAAATATCCACTTTAAGAAAATTGGAAAAATAGTTTTATAATATACTTTAAGGCGTATAGTACAGTTCTAAATATTAGAATATTTTAATGCATTTTATTGATTTCTTATCAAAAATTCTAAAAGTTACCTATGGATTTTGTTGAAATTTTCTACAGCATAAAACTGACATAGCGAAATTTTTATTAAAATTTCATAGCAATGTCTCAGTAACTGAAAGCTTTGTTTTGAACATCCATTGTAACCTTAATTTACAAACTTTTTATTTAATTTTCAACACAGAATCTTCTTTCTTAATGTATCGAGATAATATTTTTCGCAATAAAAGTTCTGTTTAAGAGAAAACTGCAGGAAAATTTAAAAGATTAAAGCAGAAAGAATAAAGAACTATGCACAAAAACAAAATTTTCGTTTTTAAATTTTTCCTGAGATCATAAAATTTCCCAAATATTATAATCACTTCTTGCTTTGATTTTATTCAGAATTCACAAGGCTCTTTCAAAGTATTAAGAACAATTATGTATTTCCATTGATATAATAATTTAAAACCGATATTTTTTAAGTGTTTATTTACAAGTTTTAAGCAAATAAGATCATAAAATATTCAATGTTAAATTACATTTAAAGAAATCATTTTTAAATCAAATCTTAAGCCTGTTAAAGTCAATCTGGAAAGTAGTATTATGCTTTAAATTTACTCGAATTTCAGAATGGAGGTTCACAATTTTTGAACCACTTTCCTACAATTCTATTCAAATACTTAGATGACTAGCATGTTTTGAAAATTTGCCAAGTTTCATTAACTAAATAAGAATTTGAATGTACTAACAAAATTTTTGACTATCTAAGAAACTTATTCATTCTAGATATTAAAAGAAAATTTTAAAAAGATGCAGTTGCAATAATAGAACATGATACTTGAAAGAAACATAAACAGACTTGAGTATTAACTAAAGGTGATGCTTTTAATTCACCTGAAAGTTTGTATGATATTTCTGACCGAAATTTGAGAATTACTATACTGGATAGTATACATTATGGTATTGCATTTATATTAGATCCACAATAAGCATTAGATTGGGACATTTAAATCATAGCATATACTTTTAAAACTTTGCATACATTAAAACCATTGATAAATATCAGTGCTCTTTATTCATATTCATAGATGAATTCAAGTCATTTTCAAAGCTCAAGGTATAGAAAAATGTAGTATAGAGGTATTTTTGAAGTAGTACATTTTCATGACTTTTTATTAAACTGGATAGAGTTAAATATCTAAAGTAAAAGTTAAATTTTAAAAAATCGTTTTAAAAATTTGTTCAGTAGTTGTCATATGATGAAAAGGCGTGAACAAACTTTTGATATCATAAAATCATCTAATCTATCTTTAAAGAATAAAATTAATTATTATGTACTAATCGAAATTAGAAGCTAGTTTACTTAAATAGGTACAGACTAGTACATTAAAGTTTTTCCACTAGAAATAACGACATATTAAAGCACCTATCATGTCTCTCTGATAAATTCATCTACAAAATAGCATTCCCGCTAATGAAAACGACAGCAAATGAAACATGCATATCTTAAAATTGTTTCATATATTCTACTTTTCTATGAAGTTTGTCATCCGAGAATTTTATCATGGTTAACCATAGCAAAATGTTTTAGATATTATCAGATATTTACCTAACATGAATAAGAAAACATTGTTTCTTTTAAAGCTAAATTTAAAATGTGTCAAGGAATCGTACACCACTTTACATTCCAATGCAAATGAAATCGCAAGCATTAGAAGGTTACTACCTTAAGAATGATCTTAATTGCTTCATTTATACCATAATTTGTTAAAAACCCACGAACAGAGGTTTTGAATTAATGGTACCAAAACAATGAGATCTAATTTTTGAAAATGAGAAAACAGTATTTCTTGTACATAAATTATTTAAGAATATATTCAAGAGTTTACTATAACTACCACAGCGTGTATGAACTTTTGCCTTATTCACGCAGCACAGAAGCTTGAAGAATTAAGGCAGCTGCTTTCAAGTAATGAAACAAAGGCTTATGGACCTATTATTAGATATCGGCAGTACCTCATTATTATGTTCGAAATTCTTAATGAAATGTGAGTAGTCAAATGTGAAAATTTTCTCTTATGAACTTCAGTTCGAAGAATGATGATAATGATGTGTGATAAATGTGAATGGTCTGAAATTTCAATTGTAATTGTGTGCCATTATGTATCGCAGAAAATTCTGATTTTTCGTGCTTATGTGTAAACTAATGATATGTCATAAGGTAAAATATAGTCGTGAATTGGATTTTTACTCTCATTTATTATTAGTAATTGATTCTGAAATAATTTTGCAAGTTATTGTGAGAAGAGGTCATTGAAATTTATATGGTGGATGTACAGTTGAAAAATAATTATGTGTGTATAAAGTACTCATACAGTAGAATGTCAAAAATTCGGCTTAAACATGAAATAATAAAACTTTTTTACAGTGATAATCTAAAATCCAAGTCTTGATTCCCAAAAAATGGTTTACAGGAAAAATAATTTTTTCTTCTATAATTATAATATCACATGTTATTTCCTTTAGATAACGTTAAAAAATAGATGTAGTAGTTTTATTTTCATTTCTTGTTTCTTAATGTTATTAAATATTAATGTTATTGTTTAATATTAAAATCCTAAATAGAATATCTCTTCTTTTTGTATTTTTTACAACAAATTACTAAAGTTAATTGTATTGTCATTTTGTAACAAATCTTTTAATGACAAACTATAAAATCCATTAAAGATAAGAAAAAAACAAATGAAAACTATCATTTTTTAAAAATAAATTAACAGATAGCTGGAGATTTTGAGGTTCTACTATATTCATTCATCTTAAAGAGAATTTCTTTGAATGCTTGAAAGTTTGACTTTTAGATTGACAAAAAATCGTTACCAAGGGAATGTAAAAACGCGTATGAATTAGAAAAAATGAAACCATATAAAACTTCATTATTATTTAGTTTCAGAAATTAAAATTTCTTGATTTCAAAAAAATTCGAGGAAATTTCTATTTGAAACAGTACATCTTGAAAAGAAACAGACTTGCAAAACGAAATCCTGCTATAAGTCAAGTTCTAGCATATTCCATCAAAAAATAAGCGAACTCTAATTGATTTAACCGTTTGAGTCTCATTAGAGAATAAAATAATTCAGGCTAAAAGTTCCGAACACCTTTTTGACGTTTTTCTATTCCTCATAGAAAAATGCCAAGCAGCGCAATAGAGCTTTACAGTTTCCGTAGAAATAGATTCGCATTGCCAACATCCAGTGTAAGATCAATTCGACTTTACTTAGTTCTCTCATTTAAACATGGAATAGGAAAAGCGGGAACTCAAAGTCATAGAGTCAAACGATTAAAATAGTTTTTTAAAAATTTATATGGAACTGTAAAGCAATGAATAAAGCTTATGTTAATTATTTTCAAATACTAAAATTAGCAAGAGAAATTAAACTAAATTGAAGTAAAAAACAAATTGGAAAATAATTGAACAACAAAAATTACAAATCTAATACCAGAAAACCAATAGTGAAAAAATATAACATCAAAATTAAATATAATTTAAACATAAAGATGCATCGTATTAGTCACGCGCAAATGCAGCTGCAACCAAAAATAACAATGCGGAGAATAGAACCAAGAGAAGAACTGAAACAAGATGGCTCTTCACAAAGTGCAAAACCAGATTCCTCCATCTTGTTTTAGTTTTTCACTTGGTTCTTTTATGTTAATTATGTTATTCAAAAATAATAGTACTTATCTTTTTCATTTTCTTTTTAATCATGAAAACAAACCTTAAAGTAAGCCCCATAAAATAAGAAAATAATTAAACAAATAACTAAAATATTTTGAAATTTATTGAACGGTTTATTTTCAAATAAATTTATCATAACTACTTTAATACATTTAAACTAATAAATCCTTTTTTCTCTCACTCTCAACAATAATGTTGAGAATCTTATTCGATTAAAAATTAAACTCGAGTCTCGAAAGAATTAGGTTGAAAATATATAATGAAAATTTTAAATAAGAAACTTTGTTGCATTTTCTATCTTTTAATCCATGTTCATCAACGGGGATTAATTTTTTTCTGTATATTCAAAGATAATTAGTTATACTTCCCTTGTTTATATTTTTTATCCTTCATAAAATCTTCTCATATTTTTCACTTCTTCAAGAATGACCAAGATATATTTATAAACATCTCGTTCTTAAATATACTTATTTATATCGGAATAAAGAATTATATCCAGTTTTTAATGATTTCTAGATTTTTCTCATAAAAAATGAAAATATCTATTCTTCTATTGTTCATGAGATTAGACCATATTAATCTTTTCTCGGATTTTTAACGTATGTTTAAACAGCTTGAAAGAAATTTAGATATTGAATCTAGGGGAGATTTTGAAAAAGCATTTTTACGTTTGGCTAGATTAATTTCTTCAATGCTTCATGTAATTTCTAAATCGTAAAGTTTTATTTTTAAGAAAAATATTCTTTTTTTCCATCTCTAAATGCAACAAATAAAATGATTTTTTCAATTTTTCATGTGTTATTTAATCAGAAAATCAATTTTGAATTCAAAATCAGTTGAACTGCAATTACTATTATGGGTATATGCCTTTAATGAGTGATGTTTTAAATCAACAATAAACTCTTGCCCCATTTCCTTAATATATCGTATTTTTATGAAATAATCAAAACCGTTCTAAAAATTTAGCTATATTGTTTTTAACTAAAACTTTTTATTGAAAAAGCGATGATTAAATACTCCAAAAATAATGCCATTATATTAGTTTATGACACAATTATGAAAATAATTATTGTAATAGAATTTTTACATAAATGAATAAAAGAAATTTATTTGGATTATTTTCTAAGGAGACTGAAATAACTATCCAGCTTCAAAATTTTTAATAAATTAAATACACAAGATTAAACGCAAAAATAACTAAAATATTTGCTTATAGTTGACGGCACTAGGAATAAAATATGAAAGGCATTTTAGCCAAGTCCAACCCTTTCTTCAAAATTTCATTTCTTATTTTCGAATTCTGAGCATATCCTAAATACTCTCAATCATTTTTCCTGAACTTAATCGAAATCCCTTAAACGTTAGTTGGTCGTTCTGCAAGTAAATAAAATAACATCCTTCCTTCCTCTCATTTATTGTTTAAAAATCAACTTAGTTTCTTGATTTTTGCTGTCCTACTTCCAAATCTTCGATTGTGCTGCTTTTGACGTCATAACCGACTTTTGTTTTCTTTTATATTTGTAGTGCCATCTGCTGGCCAAATGTAAAACGATTTATCGAAATCATGTGAATTATGTTCTGTGCAATGAACCAAATGCGTTTGCAAAATAAGCGGAAGCATAATATTTTGCTGGTGGGTTCTTTATTTCTGAAGGCAGTTTCGAACTGCCATTCTCTTGCTTTATTTTTGAGCACGCCATTGTTCTGGAATTGAGATATTCTAAATGTCTTTGAGTCTCACATTACCAAACGGTTTTTAATACATTGAAATAGATTGAAAAATAAAGACTTTTCTTAAATTTGATAATTTTTCATTCAGATTTTCGCAATAACTAACCTAAATTCATTAAGAAAAATAAAAGATAAATATTATTGAAGAATCAGGCTTACACATCAACAGATCTCCGAAAAACTCAATACTTTAACACAGCAACTCAATTATATTTAATAACCGGAAAGTGTGTATACGTGTGTCTCCTTGGGGGGGGGGTAATCTATAATTCATTATCACAATTATTATGGATTTTTGAATTGAATTGTTTTTTTCAAATTCACTACCAGGTTGCATCATGCCTATGGAATCTAAATTTAATAAAATTAATAGATTAAATGATAATTAAATTCTGAAAATATTCAAATAGTGTATTGTCATCGCGAACACACAAGTGTCTAAAATTTCAAAACTCCATTTCATAAGGGAATGAATGAAAATTCGATTACAACGTTCCAATTTTACAAACTTGAAACATATCAGGTTTAAATATAAGTGTGTAAAAATATTGTCGTCAGCGATTATGACGTTATGATAGTACGAACCTTTCTAAAATGATTTCCCCTTAAAAAATAGCTGAATGCACGTAAATAATATTGAAGGTAACTTGGTATTAATCATTTAAAATTGAGATTTCTTTTAAATGCAGGCAAAATTCAGCAAAAATCGTTAAAGCGGCCACAAGTGAAACAGATGAGGAAATTCCGAACATAGATATTAAAAACAGAAAACAGCTACTTTGACTGATTGATAAACGTTGGTATACGTGCACCACATATGTACTAATTAATTTTAGCATCTTTTCATTCACATTTTTAGAATAAAAGGAAGCTTTCAAAGGCGGTACAAATTTTACTACGCATAAATGCAACTCTAATAATAATTTCCGTTTCACAGAAAGTAGAAAATTTATGATAACAACTTTAAAAAAATAAAAGATATAATTGCATTGAAAAAATGTACATATTATGGAATGTTAACTATTTTAAAAGTGACGACCCTGAAATACAATCATTTCATATGCTTATTTTAAATACTTTAAAGTACATGAAATTAATAAATTTCAATTTTAGTACCGCCTTTCTAAAAATCTGTAATTAAAATTTTTATACGTATAATATAGATCTAAAATGAACTTTCAAGGTATCTTTGAAGAAGACTAAGCAAATCAGTTCATTAGATTATCTTTACTGTTTATATTTCTAATCCAAATTATAATATTTTTTATGAATTTCCTCTGGGGAATATTATCTTAAATATATATATAGTTTCCAAATTTTTATTTCCATCTTAATTCTCAGAGGGAACACGATTAAACGCTCATTATCATCTTTGTTATTTACATCGTTAAAAATCGTCTTAAAGCACTTTCAACGTTGCTTGCAGGCGTATGAACACTCTTTCTTTAGTAGTCGCAACAAAACAAATGAAAACTTTTGCAATGAAAGTGACTCTAATTAGATTTATTTCTTCGGTTCTCAAAATGTGCATTTACATTTTATTTTGAAATAAACAGGGAAGAGAGCACTTCTTTTATTTTAATGCAGAAAATTTATGGAATGTTCGTTTCTTATATTTATATCAAAACACTTTATGAATTCACAGTTTTATGAAGCATAAATTTTATTGTACATTCAAATCTCCAATTATTATCTTTCGTTTTCTTTCAAAAATATAATTTTAGTATTTTTATGAAGACAGTTCGGTATTTAATTATTTGAAAGACAATGTTTTCATAGAAATTAAATTCTGTAAAAGAAGATACCGGATTTTTTTTTACATTCTATTTTTTACGGATCTGAAGTACACATTTTTAGCATTAACAAAATCAAAAAAATTAGAAATAAGTGATGAAAGAATGATTTTGACTTAAAGCATTCCAATTTTTTTTCTACCTACGACTCTATTCTGGTTTTTTGCTATTGCATTTTCTTAAATGAAATTTTTTATTATTAACTGGATGTTAATGCTCAAATAAATAAATTTATTAAAAAAGATTTTTCAAAACACACTTTTATTAGTCTACTAAAAAGGGATTTTTTTAATTTGAATTACTTTTTACTTTTCAGTCTTTAATTTATAATATATTAATGTAAATATTATGACATCTTAGAATCATTATTTTCTCGAATTCGCTAGCAGATGACACTACTTGCATGGAATCAAAATTTATTTATATTAATCTATTAACTGAAAATTAAGTTCTGAAAATATTAAAATTGTGTATTTTCGTTTTGAATTGTACAAAATTTCAAAACCAGTACTTAAGGAAGTGACTGAAAATTCTGTTTTAAAATTTCATCGTAGCAAACATAAAACAAGCCGAGTTCAATAGAAATGTGTTATATGTACACTTTCAAAACCAATTAAAGTTTTTCAATAACGATTTTTAAAAGTCAATTTTCTAATTATGATGATGAAACATATTTTTAAAATTTAGTTTATTTTTCCCTCATTTCTAGATTCGAAAATGATAGACCAGGGTTGGAGAGCCTGTGTCCTTCTTGAGTTTCTTATGCGACTTTACCAGTTATTTAGAATTTGCAATGAAATGATATATTTGTCTGTAATATAATAATAATTACAGAAGAATAACCTTTAAGGTTGTGCTCGTGCGGCGGTTTTACCTAACTGCCTTTCAGTGCAAATAGGTTCCCCATCGCTGTGATAGACTCTAGTCTTAATTTTTGTTATCGCATTTCTTTAAAGCATTACAAAAAGGCAGCACAACTGAAGAGAAATTTTGTAAAGCAAACAATACCGATAATAGCCATCCAGAAAATCTAAAAATAGCATGCCCATATATTTCTTTTTAAGATTAGGTACGATAATGAAGCATATTTGTTTTATAATGAAATTGAAATCACTCGATATTTCTACTAAGCAAAACATCACTTTTTGTCTTAATCCTAAATCATGAAAAAAGCTCGACTAGTAAATTATTCATTAAGTAAAAACTATTAGATTACTTTGCACGGAATAATTAGCTTGATGGAATATAATATTACTAAGGAAACAAAATTCGATTTTCTATGAAAAGATACAATTTAGTAACCCGTTTTTTAAAAAAAATAACGTACGCAAAGTATGCGTGGAAGCGAGAATATAAACGTTGCTGAAATATACCTTAATTTACTTCCCAAAATTTTTACTTATTTTTAGAAATATCAATTTAGCATAAGAGTACTTCCATTTTTTGAGAAAACATAACTATTTTTCTTACCTTCTGAAGAAACAAAGTAAATTTAGGGCGTCCATAGACAGTCTCCTCTATTCAGTTTCGTTTTCGAGACGCGTCTAAAACGAGCTTCTCATGAAAGATATTATTTATTGATTTTAGGAAATAAGTTTTTAATGTTAGTAAATAATAATATTCTACTATGTTGTATACATTGAAGAAGTTATGACGTCACGTAATTTATATTCTTACCAACAAACTGAAATCGAAGCATTCTTACTTAAAAAAGCATTTTAAACGATTATAGACAAATTTGAAACTGTTGGATTATCTTATATGGATTATTTGTGATGTAATATAATATTACTAAGCATTCAAAACTCAATTTGCTCTGGGAAGTGAATATTTAGTAATCCATTTTTAACGAAAAAATTAAGCAAAAGCTTGTGAGAAAGCGAGATTATTAAAAATATTGAAGTATAGCTTAATTTGCTTTCCTGGGGATATTTTAAAATCAAAGTTTTCACATTCTAAAAAACATGTATTTAACTAAAGAGATATTCTATTTTTAGCAAAAGCCTAAATATCCCCCACTGCTGGAAAACAATATTTATAATAAATAATTGTGGAATAAGCTAGAATACAATGACTCCGATAGAAAACAATCACTAATTGGAGAATAATATAAAAAGTTAGAATTTTCTTTTTGTTGAAAATCTTAACACAAAGAATTATAAACAGATTAATCAATCATTAAATCTAAAACTAAGACAGTTTTATCATTTCATTTTAAGTGATAAACTTTCTTTTCGTTAAAATCATTCGTCTTTAATAATAAATGTTTCTTCTTATTATATACGCATAAATTATAATTTTTTTCCCTCATCACGTACGTCAATAAAATCAAACATAATAAAATATAATAGTTAGTTTAGGAAAATTAAAATTGTTCTGAAATGTTTCTTTTAAAATTAGATTAGTAATATAAAGTACTGATTATATTTTACATAAGAAACCGAATAAAATTTAGTATTTTAGAAGCAAATTAAAAAATTTCCTTAAGACACTCATCATGATAGACTTTCTTATAGCTTTTATAATATGAATAATTAACCTGTATGCCTATTGGAGAAAAATTATTGGTCTGAAACAGCAGAGATATATAGGAATAGTAACTAAGACAACTTTTGACAAAACAAGTGCTGGTCTGGATGGATCAGTGAAAGCACTGTAGATAGATTGTTTGCGAAAATTTGTAATAAAAGAGCACTTTCATTTTATTTCCTCAATTCCTTTTGTACAGATGCACATCATGAAGTGATCGTTTGTAAATAAAGGTATATCTGGTGGTATGTGCTTCTATTATTAAATGTTTGTCTCTTTCTATTTAAGAATTTCAAACTTTATCCATAAAATAATTAAATGGCAGTTTTATACGGCTTCTCTTACATATAAGGAAACTGTAAGTAAACACAATTTCCCTTTATTAGTTCAGCAATAATTACACGGAAATTTTATACTTCTTCTCTTGCGTATAAAGAAACACTGTAAGTATATACAATTTTCCCTCACAAGTTAGTAATAATTTTATAACATTTCAACTGAGGCATTTAATTTATGGATGAAAAGTAATTTTGTACGCACTTTTTGAATGTTTTTTTGTATTTGACTGATCATATTTACTTCAAAGTAAAATGATTAGAGTAACTAGACATTAAGAAAATATGAAATAATGATGGCCTCTATAATAATTATAAGCAGTAAATGTGACTGTTAGTTATGCCTACGTGATTTATATATTAGACTTTATGTACATAAAAGGTTACAAAAAAGGCCCCCACTATTTATTTTATTTTATACGTTTGAGGTCACATTTTCTGTGAGGAAAATTCTGAATCATTGTTACCTCTTTCAGTTTTAAAAAGACAGGGACTGAATAGGCAAACAAAGCTTACAATGAAATAACTATCTTAATTTCCACATTATTTATGCATAAGAGGTGCGGACGTTTTGAAAGGGCAATGTCATCTCTCCCTTGTAGAGAAAATTATAAGATTAGTCCCATAAACCTCTAAAGCTTTACGGAGAACATATGAAAGCAATCAAAATTTAACGTTGGAAGAAAATTTTTAAGCTGGAATATAAGTAAAAATAAATTTCTTATGAAGCCTGAATCCTAAGATAATTTTCAAATACTACTTGATTTTGGACTTTTTTTATAAAAAAGGATCCACTACTATAGGCAATGATATTTAAAAATCCTGTTGATTCTTCACTTTGTTCAGTTAACTTTTTAACTATTTTATATTCGCCAACTTAATCATAATGTAGTAAGTAATCTACCCATTTCATTCAGAAAAAAATGATTCACTACTATGTGCGATATTTAAAAATTCTGTTTTTTTTCTTTACTTTGTACAATTAATTTGCTGAGAATTAGTTATTTTATATTAGCGAACTCAATCTTACAGTAGTAATCCATCCATTAATAATAGTGTCGTACATTTGCTCTACGAGATTCTAGGTTTAGATAATACTTAATCAAGACCTAAATGAGTAATGAAAAAGATGGCTAAAAACTTAGCAATTTCTTTGGGAGATCCTATTCAAAGCTAAATAGGAGAAAAAGTTTATGAAACAGGGATATAAACTTATTCCTTCCTCAGGGAAGTAATGACTGCTTAACCACCGCTCTGTTACCAAGATCGAAATGCCTTATATGAAGATAATAATGGAATCCGTACCTCAGTACATATTACATACCTAAACATGAACTAAGCTTTTCATATCATTTCCAACATTTAGTAAACTTGTTTTATGCTTTACACATCTCCACTTAACTTTTAGTGTCAGTTATAAAATATAAAGATATCTATGTACAGATTTGAGCCCTTGTTTAAATTTCACTTTGCACTCGTTTCAGCATATAGTTGGTGCACTAGCACAAGCAACAGTAACACGTCATCGAAAGTCCTGCAATGTTGGTGGAAAGGTCGCATACACCTGCTGTTTAAGTTATTCCCACGGGAAAAAGTATGGGGGGTTCATATTTCGTCTCAAAAATAACATTTTCGCCATTTGTCCAGTCTTTGTGACGTCACATTTTCGGAAAATGGGAACAAACAAATGGGCATTTTAAGCGTTCTATTCTTCGTATCAATGTACACAAGATATCTTTTTGTACTAAATCGATAACGCTCTACAACTTTGTAACTGACATTTTTCCGCTATTTTGTACCGTTTTCGAGATAGGAACACTGACTCCGAAGTTTGCGACCAGGTGGCCTTGTAAGTTGTCTTATTGCATAACGCATAGACATTGTACTATACCTAAACCCTATTTTTATGACTAAAGCTGCCGTCGTTCTGAAGTTAAGGGAGGGTGGTCCTTATTTAAGTGGACACCCTGTATGTTTACTTTTAAAAGCAAGATGATACTCTTTTGTAGAAAATATAAGATATTTTATCACGCATTTCTTTTCTTGTATATGAATTATTTAGCAGTTAACACTTATTTCTAAAAGGTAAAATAAAACCTTTTTGCTGAAAATTTTCTTTCATCAATCTTCTTTATAAATATTTAATTTTATTTAACAACAAATCTTTTAGCAATAAAATCATGATACGACTATCACCAGTAAGTTTTACTTTAAAAAATATTTATTGGGGTTTGCCCTTGGCATTGAAATCTTTTTTCAATCTCGGGAAATCATCGAAATCTAGTACTTAGAAATCATTTCATGGCATTACAATGACAACATTAAGTGTATTCATGTGATAAAATTATCAAAAGTTACATCTCGTTCTTTACTTCTCTAATTTTGTGTAATACCGTTATCATGGTAAAACACATTTTAATTATATTTTAAAATTAAACTCGGCAGGAAAAAGAGAAGTAAATTGAACTTTTTGAATAATAATTCTCTCTGTATAAAGATGAAACAATGTTAAAAATTAACAAAAGTACAAACATATATTAACAGTGATGTCCTTTTTTTATACGATGATAGATTATTTGAAAGATTTTACGAAGAAAAAAGAACAAAATTAAAATTATCTCTTCAGAATATTAGTTTTCAAAATACTGTACAGTGAAAAAAGTTACTTCTTTTAAACGTATGTCTATAAATTGTTACAAACAGTTGTTAGCAGCATTAGATTCTGCTGCATTCTAACAGGAAAATTTGCTTTCAGTTGCTGTTTTGATTTATCATACTATTTGACAGTCACCTGAAAGACATACTTAGAAGTCACATAGTTTACCTTCTTGAAATTACGTAAAAGAATAAAAATGTGACGTTTCATTCATCTCTGGAGAACTTAACTAAAAACAATTATTAAACGTTGGGAGTCGGTAATAAAAAACAATATTCATTCATCGTCTTATACATATTTTAAAGAGATAGTAATTTCTAAAAATGAAGTACTCAGTTTAAATATTATTCCATGGGAATCTTGTTATCAAGTTTTCAAATACATTATTCTAAAAATAAAATTATATGTAACTAAAAAAAAATAACTGAACAATAATCATGAAAATTAATAAAAAGAAACGCAAAGAATGACATTTTCTTCCGGTTTACAATTCAGAAAGACAACATTAGGGAACAAAATACAAACTTAAATTAGAAATGCTTTAAATATTTTGAAATATTATTTATCATGAAATATTATGGAACAGCAGAACGCTTGAGATAAAAAGGTCACCATTGTTCTCAATGATAGACAAAATATTTCTTCATCAATATGTTTTTCTCTGTTAGGGAACATGTATATTTCGGCTTTAAAACTCAAAGAATAAAATCCAATGCATAATTTATCAATAAATTATTCCCCTTAAAATTTTTGTTTACATTGCGTTTTGTTTTCCATCATATCATGGTTTTTATTATCATCACCCGAAGTACTATCCTTTTCTTTTTGTTGTTTGTGTGCCTAACTGGAGGAACACCGCAGGATGTTCTACCTTTTTCTCCTTAGGTCCTCTTCCCTCTGTAACCTTGAATAACTTCACATGCTCGTTAGGGTCATTTAAAAATTTATGAAAAGTAATCGAAACATTGTATAGTAATTACACTCATTGCATAGTAATTTTGCACATAGGGAAATTTTAGTTTTTCTTTAAACATTTCTGGTTTTCGAGACACTCTTTCATCAAGAGGATTTAATCTCCTGGCATTCATGAATGTGCAGGTAGAAAACCCACGTGGTATTTCATAAGAGCATTACGAAAATATTGTCAACTAAGCAGAAAATGAGCACGTCATGGGAGTTTAATAATGTATTATATCATTAACAACACATTTACATTTTTAATAGTTTATTTATTTTGTTCCAATAAAATGTCATTTTAATCATTGATATTATTTTAAAATAAATTTATTTTCATCTTTAATAAACAAATTTAAGCAAAAAATCTTTATCACTACCAGCATTTGCATGGTTTCCTTGTTTAAACTTAAATGCATTATAATTTATGCTTTTGTCTTCAGCGTTGTGCATGCATTGCCATGGCAAAATGCTAAAAAATGCATCCTTGGCTGAATTTTTGAAAGCTCCAACTCTCTTTTTGCATAACGCTTCTAATCCGCTTTCCCATCTGGAAAAAGTAATCTAAATTTTAGAAGTAGAATGCTTTATATCTTCTGAATAACAGTCGACTAAAGCTGACAAAAAGAAATTGTGATAAAAATTCATACTTCTACGGTATTTCAAGCTTTAAATTGTTGGATACTTAACCGCTTGAAGGCCAAATTATTTTGAATTGCCATATGACCATATATTACGTAGAACGAATTAACTCGGGTTATATCTTTAAGCCATTAATTCTACGGCAATTTATCGAGAAATTTAGTGAATAGCACTGATGCATTTCAATCTCCCATAAAGATTTAAGTCTATGGTTCTCTGATTCGTCTGTCTGGGGGTAATTTACATGGAATTACTTCAGTATTATATTTCGAATTTCAGAGCTTTCCGTGATATCAAATGCAAAATTCAAAATTAATCAACTAAATTACAGAAAATACAGTGTACTAAGAATAATTATCTGTATAAATCATCGTACCGAATAATGATCACAAAGCATAATAAAGCGGGTTTTTTCTAAACAGTTTAGTAAGAAAATCATTTTCATTTCATTATTTAAATTTAATTTTTTTAAATTAATCACATGGTAAATTTGTATATTTGAGAATCTTTACTCTAATTTACACACTCAGAGAGTCTTTTTAATTTTCATTGGTCAAAATAATAAATAAATAAACAGTTATTAAAGATGAAGCTTGTATTGCGCCTTCTTAAGGTAAATAAATGCAACGTTCATGCTCTACATTGAGAAAAAACATTTATTACCTTCTGTATGCAGTGTTATTTCAGATTCTACTCGAGTCCAATTTTTTTTAAATAACAATTTGAGATCAGGAACTTATAGCTTTTTCAACTTACGGCTTTCATCACTTTTAGATATATTGCACCCACGTATAACCACTAAATTGTATGTCATTGTTTCGCAGAAAAAATGCGAAAAAAATATGAGATGCTCCACCAAGCGCAGATCTTTAAAATGCAGTTGAATAGAAATTGAATTTGAAAGCTTTCCAAAAACAGCGGACTGATCTACAAACCTAACATGATAAGCAAATTATACATACCTAATGATTGATGATACAAACATAACATGACCAACTTCTTAACAAATTCATTGAATATAGACCAGAAAATCTTTACATATGAAACAGATGTGTAAAGGTCACGCCTAATCAATACAGAAATCATTTATTGGAGAATCTGATTGGAAGGAAAATTGAGAGATCGTTCGAATATCAAAGATTAAGGAAGCCGGCAAATGGCACTATCGATTTTCTAAAATTTTATGTAACTATTAGCATTAAATTACACCAGACACTTTTCAAAATATCAATATTCCTGCCAAGAGCTTTTCCATACTCCTTCGTGGTTTAAAAATAGCATAATTTAACATCACTCATTCCAAAAAAAATTTAAAGCAGTCTCTCTTTCATGATACAGTTTTTAAGGCCCTCTTTACTCATCGCCAACAAATGCTCGTTGATTATATGCCTATAAATAGATAGTTTTCAGAGTAAAACTCATGTAGGTTGCGCTTTTGTCAGTGGTAATCGCTGATAAGTCTCACACTTTAAGCGTTTTCTTCGGTTTTTTCCTCTGACAGTCAGACTCTGTTTCAGACTTTTCAGCATCAACAACTCACGCTGACCTACCTACCTGTGAAGGTCCAAGGTTATATGCGGCCCGTGGTTTTGCTTTCCTGGATTCATACTTAAGTATGCCTCGAAGGAAATGAGATAGCAGATATTGCTGCAAAATCTTCCAATGATTTTCACAGCAATCGATTTGCAGTTGTGCGATTATGTAGTCGCACAATTGTTCCCTTCAAAACGAACGGAACTTGGAAACCCAAAATTGTTAACCTCCTTGGTTTTGTCCGAGTTTATTCCGGAAGAGGACCTTCAGCTGTGATATTATCAATATCTATTCCATTAGTGGCGGACCAATGACCCGCGGGTCACAAACTGACCCATGAAGACTTTTAAAATGACCCACGCGTTGATTCCTAGGAACTTATTTTTTGTATCATAAAAGAGAGAACAGACAGCAGAAATTATTAAAAAATTAAAGTATAAATATCTAATGTTGTAAAACAAAAAGAAAACGTAATTCTTTTTAGAGTACCTTAGAGGTGAGAATAAGAAAGGGGGAAACTACCAAATTAACCTGTTAAAAAATTTTTGGTATTTCCAAGTTATTTGTATACCCTTTTTGAACCCCACCCCCCTTTTCAAGTGAAGTCACTGACTTAGTGACCCACTGGCTGGTAATAAAAAAAATAATGAAGAAAATTTGACCTTCTTCTCATAAAGGTTTGCCATCACTTATCTATCGATAGCACCAAAGAACAGTACTTAGAAATTTTAATGCAGAAAAAATACAGAAATTTTCGCCTTTTTCTGCACATATAACAAATAAAAAATGCAATTATCTGAAGATAATAATATGATATCTTCAAATAAAACTTAATTTCTTTTTATAATTACTATCTGCAATACTCCTTTTTTTACGAATTTTTAACGATTCATTTGAGTTTCCGAAACATCATATTAACATATCTCGAATGCGTATTTAATAATGTCTCCAATGATTTATAATAGAGACGCCGTTGTGGTCTTCTTAACTATTCTTCTTCTTAACCATTGTAAGCAAATTTTAAACCGGTTAAAAATGCTTTTGCATTTCTAGTTTTTAGCTTATATTTCTGGCATTTGTCTCATTTAGTATGGTTTCACATACAATGTAAAAAAACTAATTAGTTAAGAGAAATATATTTCGCTAAATGTTTTGTTACCTCAGTCAAGCTAATAATTTTGAGGAGTGAATAAGATAGTAAAAATAATGGATTGTTTGTTAAAACTTTTAAAGAATCCTGCTTTTTTTATTACAATAAGCCAATAATGTAAATAATGCAATAGTTTTTGGTCAAACTTTAAAATTTTAATTGCAAAAAGATCCACTTCAAGATTCTGAAATTTAAAAACAGGCTTTCTCCGTTGTTGAGTGTACCAAGAACACCAAAAATTTCAGGACACCAAATCGAAATTAAAATGAATTTGAAAACATGTAAACGACTTTTCCCTGACAATCATTTTTTTTCAAAATTGAACTTGGTGTGGGATGTAAAAATTCTACCCATTCGAATATTAAAAATTATGAAAATTACGTTAAACAATGAAACAGCAACCACAGAAACTAATAAAACCAACAGCAAACTTAGAATAGTCAACAAGAGGTTTTGGGAAAGATACAAAAGTATAGTCTTCTTCAGAAAAAAAGAAATTATGCTTTCTTTCTATTCGTTAGAGTAATAAAATTTTCGTGAAAACTAATGGCATGAGATCGATCCATCATTTTTGAAGACAGTTAGCAAAGAAATAAAATTCAGAAAACGGCCTTCCAAAAAAGGCATTTTAAGAGAATTTATTTATCATGAATTTTGTAAAAGAAAAAAAAACTGTATCTGGAAAAATGATGGATTGAGATTTCTCTAAATATTCATTGAGAATGTTAAATGTCTAGCGTTTTTCTAAGATTATAATAAAGGTGCTTTTCTTTTTGGTGCCGACATGACATATTTCCATTCATAAAATTGTCAAATGCCTAGGGATATCTTGCATTTAGGAATTTTAACATGTCTTCCAAAAAGTTAATAGCATAATAAAAAAAATTTGGTGAGTACTTTTATTAGTGTACTTAAAAGGAGAATTTCTTTTTATTTTAATTATTTTCTACATTTTATTAATTTTTCTGTGATTTTAGAAAAGAATTATGCTATAAATACTCGCCAGCCTGGATAGATACTTCTTCATTTGTTTCACCTTAGTTTGAAAACAAATCCTTTATTCGGAATAAGGATTTTTCTTCTGGTATTTAGCGAATTCCTTTATTTGTATGATCTTGGCCTAATTTCACTGGGGAACAAAAAATAACTTTTTTTCATTTGCAAAGGAAATTTTAACGGTTTTAGTTTATCTTGAGGCTGCTAATTTTAAAATTAACTTTACTTTTGCCGAATTGGCTCAAGTTTTTTAAATAATGCATAATACCAACATTTTGATAGTGTCTGCCGTAGGGGGGGACCGAAAAAAGTCAATTATTTTTTCATGTCGCTATACAGCGGGAAAATTTGCGAATTGGTAAGAAATAAAATGTGGATAAAAATAAATTGATTGATATCTAGCGCTCCTACATGGGCCTTAAAAGTCCTACAAATTGTCAAAATTAGACTGTTTTTCAATAATTTTGCAAATTTTAAAAAATTCTCTTATTTTCTTTATTATAGCATTAGCCGTTAAGCACTCGACTTCTAGAAAGTAATAAATTTTATTTTATCGAAATCGGTCTATTACTTCCTTTTCACAGTTTCCTTTCAAAGTAGACAAAAATATGCGAAATTATTTCAATATACAATTTTTAGTTCCTAATCACCACCATGATCTTCACACATTATTTTATCGATGAAATGCAGCAGGTCAATGTATATGCATAGCAAAATGTTTTTTAGGTCTAAATATATCAAATTTATTTATTTTCTTTGTTTACGGCGACACTTGCAAAACTGAGCTCCAAAACTAGAATATTATTTGTTAGTTCAAAACGCATACCAAGAATACAGAAAGTATCAAAAATTAGCACACCTTTATGAAAAAACTTCGGCGACCAGGATATCAAAGTAATGGAACAAACATATCAAGGTAGGTGGAACAAATGTGTGGTGGAAGAATACCGCTGGAGACTCCAACGCGAAGCTTCCATAGTACGTAAAAGGAAATCATATAAAAGCTTTTCCATGAATTAATTGAATTAAATTATTTAATTTTAATTTAAATGAACTTAATGCAATATCATCATGTACTTTTTTACCATACCATTCTGCTTCACGTATTTTATTTGTTGAAACTTATTTCTTTATTTTATTCATTAACTAGCCGCCTTCGGCGACCAGCTTGATTCTCGGAAATAAAATTTCAACTGAATCTCTTATGCATAATTTTATATTCATGGTTCCTTTAACAAAGTATTTTTAAAATTCAAATTGCTATAGACATTTAACCCGCGTCATTTTCGTAGCCTTGCACTTGTTCTGTTCCTTGTCTACATTAACGTAGACTACGCATTTAATTTCAACATCAAATTGGCGCGGAACGTTTTACGTCCAGCAGCATGATAATAGGCTTAAAAAACGCTGATAAAAAGGATTAAAACATAGCAAAGATAATCTTTCAGAGTTTACTGGATTATTTCATTATATATTTACCATCTTGAGGACTTCATTTACAGATTTCACAGAAAAATTGATCAAATAAAAGAAGAAAGTAAAATCCAAAGGATATTTTCTAAGCTTTAAACAATGGGACAGAAACACGCAATTAAATATTTGTTTAAACGAAGAAAACGATTAGAAGTGCCAATGCATTTCAAACCGTTTTCTTTGTTTAGTGAACAATGAAAAACTATTGTTGTTAATTATGCCAAAAACTATTTTTAAAAGGTTATTAAGAGTAGAGAAAAAATCGTACGACAACTTTATTGATATCACTGAAAAGCTGATTTTTTGCGCTTTCATATGGTGTAAAAATGATTTTTGTGATGTAATATTTTCGAAAGTTATTAAGAAAAGCAGCCACACTTTCGCTTTTTTAATCAATTAAATTTCAAATTAAAATTTCAAAACAACGGCTCCAAGGTGCATATCTCCACCCTCCAAAGAATGTCCGTGCCAAATTTCGTAGCTCTAAGTCCAGCGGTCTGCTCTGTAGAGCGCCAACACACAGACACACACACACACATTCTCCTTTATTGTTAGTAGAGATATTGTTTTGAATTTTATTCTTTAACTTATATTTGACACAGATTTCATGTGATTTCTGTAGATATTTATCATCTGATTTATGTATTGATTACTCTTTACGATTAAGTTGATTTAATGCATCGACTTAATTTTATTATTGATTCATATTTGAGACAGTTTCAATGCGATTTGAATTGTGCATGCATATTACTATTGAAATATAATTTCACTTTATCTTGAAAACTAGCCAATCTGACAAAAAGAATGCCATATTCGGAATCAGCATCACGCAATTACCCTAAAATTGTTGGAATATCATTGGCAAAAAATCAGTGTTGACCAGTGTTATTAATGGAGTGTTAGAACTTGAGAAAAGTCAGCAAGCAACATAAGCATCCATACCGTCTAAAGGAGAAGGTAAATAAACTCAGAAGTAACAAATATAATCCATAGATAGCGCTTAATGTAAATTTCAACAAGTTATATCAGGCTAAATTAAATTTTGTTTAGAGTCTCAATACCTTCTAATCGGTTGGAGACCTATTTTGTTAAGAGTGAGAGAGAAAACTGCTTCAACAAAAAAGAAGATATTATTTACGAAATAATAGAATATCTTTACATTCTTAAAAGCCTTAGGCTGTGTTTTATCTTAAGGAAGAATATCTTATTCAATCTATTCAAAGCTCATTTTCAACGACTATACTCATCCTGTCATTCATCTTTCAACACGCAGACGCAACCTGACCGTGACACTCGACCGTTTAACATTTGATACACAGTGACTTCACTTAATTATTAAAAGCAGTTTGGATATCCTTCTCTGTATAAGTTTCCATAAAATCTCTAGGGAAACGTGAATATCTTGATTACGCGCTTAAAAATTCATAATGGTCCTATCATTTCTTCAAACAGATGTTAAAAGAGGAAATTGGAGTCTTTTACTCAGTTGAAATGAAAGATTAGCCGCGTTTTTCTCTCGAGAAAACGCAAAATATACTTGTAGACACAAAGTGTGAGAACTCCTAACTAATTTTCTGAATATAAAACGAAATTACATTTCCAATATTTGCAGGTCGTTTTTTTCACCGTTGTAATCACTTCATAGACACGAAATCTCATGCGCATATGCATGCTGTTTTATTTCAATAACAATACTGGCCTACTCAGAATAGTTTTAAAAGTCGGCTAAATTTCAAATAGGGTTATTGCGTTCAGTTTAGTGATATTTACGTCTCGTTTTGCAGCAACACAAGAGCTATTTCGGGACGGACCTTGTAATTTTGAACCGTGGTCAGATCACAAGAACGACGCCTGAGCTGGCAATCCCCTCTTCTAGCTTCCGTGCCATACATGGGGAGGACATTTGGCCCCGACAGATTTAACGTGAACAAGACCCCCTTACATGGCGATTCTTCAATGGCATTGAGTCTCGAACCTGAAACCCTCCGGCCCCAAAGCCAAGACCTTAACGGTCCAGGTATACTTATAACTGCGATTTTCATTCATGGGCATTTGATTGCGCAAGAAATCAAGGAAGCCAGATGCACAGGGCAGCTTATATAAAAAAATTCCAGTTGAATACCGATTCAACTGGGTTGAATTTAAGATTCAGAAAGATATTGGCATTGCACCGAGCCGAATTTCGGTTGCTCTCTAGGAGAAACAAAATGATGAGGGTTTTCCACAAATTGATATTTTTTGAACTTAAATCTTCGAACAGTAGTAGAATTCTAGGAAAGTTGAATACCTTAAATACCCAGGTATACTTATAAATTAAATGCATAATATAAATTGCATTTCTGTGATTAATATTCGAAGATTCAAGTTTAAAAAATATTAATTTATGGAAAACCCTCATCAATTTCTTTCTCTTACAGAACAACAGAATTTCAGCTCGGTGCAATGCCAATATCTTTCTGAATCTTAACAGTATTCAACTGCAATTTTTATATAAGCTGTCCTATGTATCTGGCTTCCAAATTATAAAAGAAAAATTATACTAAGTTTCGCACGTGCGCAGTTAAAAATTATTTACTACGAATACTCATACTTCTTTGAATGTCCCAAGTTTCTAATCCAAACTTTAATTCAATGCTTCGCTAACATATTGTATTGCACTGCACTGCTGTATATTGTATAAAAACTATATTGTGTGTTATCGTAAATTGGTATTCCATTAAATCTGTATTGTACATTTTAACTGTTGTATGCTTTTACTTAATTCATTGACAAAGAACCCTCGGTACCGGAGCCCCTTTGCTTTTCCGACCCCACGTTCCATCGCAAAAATGAGATGTTTCTATATCCCTGACCTACCCTTAAATTTTTTAACGACCTTTCTGGACACAATATATAAAATTACCAATGCGCATATAAATAAATGTATGTGCAATATATTAAATGTAGAAAATACTTTTATATAAAATTTATATATAAAGCAGAAAATACATGTTTCTGTTTGCCTATCTGTTTGTCACAAAAACTTCCGAAACGGTGAAAAGTAGCATCATGAAATTTGCATATGCCATTCTGGGGTTAATTTCTAGGTCAGTTGAGCTATTTTCAACTTTCAAAATTGATTCATTCTTAAGGTAATTTAATTTAAATAACAAAAAAATAAACCAAACTTCGGTGTTTTTGTTAAGTTCGGTGTTTCGCCAATAACCTCTCAAATATATATTGCATGAAAATATTTATATACCATCTTAAAAAGCTAATAATTATTTTTTATTGATACAAACTTAATTGGAGATACAATTTTTTTCTTTAATTTTAATATTGTTTTTCAATTAATCTTAAACATAATTTGTAACAATGATTTCTATTGTCTTAATTAAATTTAAACTAATTTTATTGTTTCATCAAAACCTTCACTCAAGTGTTTTTGCCACTATTCAAGTATGAAAATATGGCCTTTTTCCGACATCCAAAAGGCAGAATTTTTATTTCGAAGCATGTACACATTCTATTATGCACGTACAGCAATCCAATCCTGATGTTAATGCAATTATAATGCGATGTTTCGTTTAATTTTCACAAATTTTTATATGATCTTAATCCGTAAGGTAATTCAAGGTGACTGACTCCCGTTCCTATCGAAGGGAGAGTACCTATGAAGAAAAGAAGGAACACTATGCGGTGCTTTATCCAGTCAAGCACACAAACACCAAAAAAAAAAGAGATTGATACTTCAAGTCATTGCAATAAAAATCATGATATGGAGGAGCTTTTGTTGTAATCGTAGCAATATTGGAGAGAAAAATTGAAATCCAAAGGTTTTTAGATTCCTTCTAGCCGGCTCAAAGTGCGGAGACAGGGGAAGATAGGGATTAACTGCCGGCCGAGGGGTCAGACGACACGGGAGATGGCGAACGAGAAACGCGGCGGCAAAAAAACTGCTTAATTAAATGTAACGCGTTGTAAGTTCTTAGACTTAAGAATATTTTTTATCCGGAACAACGCCGGGAATATCAGCTGGTATTATGTAACAGAAATTACTCTTATCGTCTGCAGCTTATTTTTAATGAAAATAAGAATATTAGTTCCCCCAAGCAATTTTCAAATCAAGTACCTTTTCAAAAAATTATAGAGTAATAAATAGACTTATAAAATTATAGTCAAATAAGCAATTTCTAAAAACCGCCGAAACCTAATTTTTCAATGTAGTTTTTAATAATTTTTTAAACAAAGTAGAAAATTTAATTAAGCATTGTGAGTGGGAACTCGGAAGCAAGCCTCTGGTTTCATCGCAGGAATAATTAAGTTTTAGATGTGGTTTAAATTCTGAGACATAATTGCATATTTTAATCTACAAAATATTTAAACTGATAACAAATAAATGTTCATAACTTAATGCACTTCCAGAAATTTAAATTTGAAACCTGATGTGAAACAATGAAGAAAATATTTAATTTCAAACTAAATATCATCAAAAATAAAGTGGAAACACGTATGCTATTAAATTATTTCAGAAAACCATTTGTAAGAAAATTTATTGTAAAAAACAGAATTGAATAAATGATATTTATTAAAAATACGTGTATGCTTGAAACAAACATTTTAAACAAAGAATTTAAGACACTGTTTAAAATAAAATAAGATTAGAAACGCTAATTTGCTATTTTGTGACCAATTTTTTTCAAAATCCGATCTTTAACAAATATGAGAAATTTGCAGAACAGAAATGAAGTAAATATATATAAAATAATATAAAAATATCACATGTAACAAGTTTATAACACATAATAATATAAAAATAGAATAAAATAAATATATTTTATTAAAAACTTGTTTGTTTAAAACAAGTTTAAACTGGAATTGATTTGATAAACTAATTTATTTTATTGTGGCTGTCCGTATAAAAAAAATTCTCTAACCTAAAATAGATTACATAAAACAGAAAAACAAATATATAAAAGATAATTTTAAAATAAAGTAATTAATATAAAATAAAATCATATAAAATATAATAATTATATAATATCGTCGTCTTTCAGGCAGAAGTCACCAAGTCCAAAATTTTCGATTTTGAGATATCTATGGAATCGCCATCTCCAATTAATTCTCTACAGTCTGGTAAAACTTGTTAACCTCTATGAGCTTCTGTTGCTGATACATAAATAGAAAATCAAATAAAAAATGAAATTAAAGCCAAAGAAATGTAATACAACTAGAAAATCACTCGTCATAGTATGATGGGTGCAAATTGCCTCTTCATTCGAGAGATTTCCCATCAAATTTGACGTGTTTAAATAGATATCTATGCGAGAGAAATATTTAACATTGATTGAAAACAAATAAAATAAACATGCTTTATAACCGGAAATATTTTTATTTACCTATTATTTACATATTTCTTTATTCAAAAACCCTCTTGGTAAACAATATTCAGTGTGAAGTATTTTTCTTTGTTTGATAATTTTTCTTGTACTTCAGATGTCTAATCAAAACAAAGCACTTCTCTGCTAGTCAAACGTTGCCAAAAAATATTATCAAATTATATCATCACGATTGCAATAAATAATCAGATGCATCGTGTCGTCCAAACTATATCACGCGCATGATATACCACTGACGTGATTTGCTACTTTATATTAAAAAATGGAAATTAATTTGAAATATATGATTAATATAATTTAAAATTCTCGAGAACTATTGATCATAGTGATATAAATTTTATATCAATGGATAGCAAATTTTATTTCACTATTTTAGAGCTATTAAATTTGACATTAGAACGACAATTACTTTTTAAAATTTAAAATTACTGGAATTTAGGTGCTCTAACAATGAAATAATGCTGTTTAACGTCTCGCAGTGCTATGACGCGAATTTTATTGTTGGTGACATTAGAACGTTACCAGATCAGTGAGAGACAGATCTGGGCTATTATATTAGTAATGTTTCATTAGCGCGCACGATGCTGTTGCATACGAAAAAGCAAAGGCAGACAAAACATTTTTTATAAGCAGAATTTTTTTTTTAGATTTAACAAATTGTGGAACAAGAATAAAAGAATCCATCCCTAAGTAGACTTTATCAAGGGTTACCTACTTAGGTATGGATTCTTTTATTCTTGTTCCACAATTTGTTAAATCTAAAAAAAAAAA